>JBBKCR010180267.1:0-14460 GCA_037577295.1 Ladigesia roloffi | reverse complement strand
TCTTTCTTTCTTTCTTTCTTTCTTTCTTTCTTTCTTTCTTTCTTTCTTTCTTTCTTTCTTTCTTTCTTTCTTTCTTCTCACTCTTCCTATCTCCCACTCTTCATGTTTTTAATATCTTTCATTGTCCCTTCTTTCTCATTATCTTTATCTTTACCTTCTCTCTTCTTGTCCCTCCCCTATTTTCATACAACCCATTCTCTCTTTCTTTCTTTCCTTTTTTCTTTCTTCTTATTTTTTATTCACTTTTTATTCACATTTCATATTCTCTCTGTCTCCCCTTTCTCTGACTCAGCTGGTGTTACAGCTGTGTGCCATTACATCAGGATTACAGTCACCCCGCTGCATCCAATCCAACCTGTTGACTCTTTCTTTGTATGAGACATGCAACATAAATACATGACACATGTGACATTAAACACATGATTTAAAAGACTTTTACACGGTCCATTTAATACCAACTTCGACAACAATTAGAGCAAAACCGTTTGGTATTTGTTGGTTACAGCTGCAAATGTTCTTCATAAACTCTTAAGAATACAGCTACCAGAGTTATCCAGGCCAAAGCCTTGGAAGAACCACTTTTGGTCCCCATTAAAAGGCTTTCTCTGGATGTTTCTTTAAATAACCACTGTTATAAAAAAGATTCGAGAGTAAAGAACCTTGGATAATTTGTCCAAGCCATAAATATATAAGAAACCTTGATGGTAGTTCATGTGGTTAGTACTATAGTACTATACAGTACTATATAACAACAGCTTTTGTTCTAAAACCTGACGGGTCGATCCACATCCAAAGCTATTGCAAGATTGTCTAAATACATATAGAGTGTAACACGTCAACTCAGTTCTGTACTAATGCGTCAAAGGCTATGTGAAATTCACCATTCTGATGATTATTTCTTGCTTTTCTCGAATAAAAGAGTTCAGTGAAGTACATAAGTTTCAAAACATATCTTTAAGACTGTGTATGAAAATTGGAAAAAAAATGGAATTAAGTGGTCGCAATCTGTACATTTATCTGCCTATGACTGTGTAACTCTGCCTACCAAATTTGCTATTTGAATGAGGCACAATATACGGCAGCCAATAAGAGCAGAGGTTTATTTACATAGCATTCCAGTAAAGGGCAAGCTTAATACTACAACCTACCAAAACTGGACAGTTTTTGGTCTGGACATGTAAAAATAAATTTTAAATAATTCTAAGGAAGAAAGTCTAATAAAGAAGAAAAAACTGGGTGGGCAGCATTTTGAGTGGCCAATAGAATCATGTACCATTAACAAAAAGAAAATCTGACTAATCAGTCTTCACATTTTACACAATAGAGAGTCAACAGTTGTCTATGTTTGTTCTTGCGAGGGTCTGGTGATTCCTCTCTGTGAAATATAAGGGGTGTGTTTTCTTGTGGACTACAAATTGCAGAATGTTTGTTACTCTGGATAGGAGCATCTGTCAAATGCTGTACATGTAAATTTTGTTTGGTACACAAAAATGTAGTTTTGTGTACCAGGTCTCATTCAAAGCTCCACCACAAGATAGCTGTTGCTTTATTATACTAGTCTCATGGGCAACCAGCGTTGAAGTAAACAAAATAAACCAGGCAACATCCGGGCCGACTGTGGACTGTACAGACGACACACTTCCCACACACACCAGGGTGGACATAGACAGTGTTTGTCCACTGTCCATGCTGTTTGGGATGTAACTTTGCCAGTTTAAACAGGAGGCCTTTGCTGGCCGCTCTGGTACAGACAGAGCCAAGAGTAAAAGCTACTCTTATAATGCTCCCTCTGTGTGAAGACCTTAAGGAGACATCTTTCATTTCTATACATTGGAGAAATCCTAAATAATTCGATTCAGAATCCTATTTTGTCACATATATTATTATATAAGCACAACAGGTAATGCCCCTGTAAGACTGTGCAACGCAGTAATAAATAATTTAAATATTCAATCTTAAATATTACAAACAGAAGCTTCTTCATACTCATTCAAGTTATTATTTTAAAGAACTCTCCAATGAACTGTTCTTTAGAGAGACCAAAATGGTTTCACTCTATTCAAAGAAACTCATTTTCTATTTCGTAAAAATATCTTTAAGAGTTTACGTAGGATGACACATTTGTGGTGCTTTCCATTAAATGGGATGGTTAAAAGACCTATATGCTAGATGGTTTTGTTTTTTATTTTTTGCTAAATTTGGGGTCTAAATTTGTACATAATTTAATTCATTTTATCATACCCGTATCAAATGACAATTTTCCAACCTCTCCATGTCTCTTAGTTTTAAACATAATGCTTTTGTTTCTGTATTTAATGCTAGTATATGTAAATGGGGGGGGGACCTTTCTTTCTTTTTCTAGAACTAAAATATTTCCAGTCAGCCCATGTTCTCCTTTATTGTGTATTGTTCCAAATGCAGTCTGGCACGAAACATTCCTTATAATTACAATATTGAATACCTTAATTGGTAATAGCTGAGTAGTTTTGTGTCATCACAAAAATAGTGAATTCAAAACCAGCCTGATTTTGCAGTTGCAATATATTTGTGCTACATGGACATTTTTAATTACATGGGCTTTTTATACTGATAATAGTCATTCCTATTTAATAATCAAGTTCAGGTGATGGCTTCTCAATTTGTGCCTATGGAGCAGCAGGCTCATGGATATCTGGGCTCAGTTCGACTTACTTGTCACATATATTGTGTTCATGAATGTGTTGTCTGAAGAGGTAATGTGTAGTCCTGCAACTCACAGTTAGTTGGCCTTTCTCTCTCCCTGTCCAAATCCCAGTATGACATCCATCCATCCATCTATCTATCTATCCATCCATCCATCCATCCATCCATCCATCTTCCTCATTTCTTTATGTTTTGTCAGAAAATGAGACAGCACTGCAACCCATACAAACATACATCTAAATACAGTATAAACAGAAAGAGACATTGGATAATTCTAACCAAATATAAAATCAGTAGTTTTCTGAGCATTGTTATGACCACCATTCACAGTCTGAAGCTTTTCTGTCATTTATTTAAGTGAAAATATTTTAAGTGTTATCCATCTGTTGTAATACTCTTCATTGGACATTTGCTGGTTAATTATCGAGATGATCCCACACTGCTTCAGTAATGTTGATATCTGGACTTTGGGGAGGGCAATCCATGATTTTTCTATTGAGGTGATTTGTCTGCAGTGACATTGTGTTTGGGATCACCTAAGTCACTCCCAGATTTCAGATGGGATTGTGGAGTGGCTCATGACTATTGTACTATATTCTATAATGTCATACCAATACCATATATGTGTTTAAATATATAATATATCTATGAAGTTAATTAATTATCATGTTTGAATGTATGGCCGTTTAGAAACACAACACAAACAAAAAATACTTTACTAGCAGTGTTATCCAAATGCATCAAGGCATTCATATTTTCCAGCCAACTCATAGTCATGAGGCAACATGTAGTTTTTTTTCCCTTTTTTCTGCATGGGAGAAAAGAAAAGTGCTTTTATCTTCACTCTGTAGCCACTGCATTTCCTTGGAACACTCAGGATAGAGGAGGATGTCAGGACGAGACTGCTAACTGAATTTTCTAATTGCTCTCCCTCTCTCTTTCTCTCTCCCTCTCCTTCTCTCTCTCTCTCAGAACGCCCCCCTCCATTAGCGGCTGTGTGGACGGGGAGAGATCCTCCCTCTGCAGCCATCATGCCTCTAAAAGCCACTCAGACGCAGCAGAGGAGGAGGGCAAGGAGGATGGAGAAGGCCAAGACTGGACATCGCTCCAAAAAGCTGGCCATCCTGTCCCGTTCCCTCATCATCTGCAGCTCCAGGACCAGCGATGACCTCCCCAGCCCAGAGGAGAGATATGGATTCACAGACTGGAAGGAAGTTCACCAGGGGTCTGACCTGGAAGGTCCGCTGGGACGCCCTGAGAAAGATCTCGGCAGGAGCGCCAGCCTACAGGCACAGAAGAGCCCAGAGGAACCCAAGAGGAACATAAGGAGGTCCTTCTCCATCAGGGTAGGCCTGTCAAATACCAGATTTGTGCTGGAGGCTTTATAATGTATTGTTCTGATTAAAGTTTTCGATCAAGTATGCAAGAAGTGCTCTAAAGTTTGAGGAAAATCCCGGTATAGATAGCTTATGTTTGTATCACTTATGTTGGGTCACTCAAAGTTTTATTTGAGAGGTTCTTTATATTTACTTCTCACCCTCCCTAAAATAATCATGATGATGGTTCTCCTAAAGCATTGATCTCATTAAGTTGAACACAAATTAGTACGTTTATGTAATTTATTGATTATGTTGATTACTATTTAGTAGTCTTATACAATTATACACATTCTATTTAACACTCATAAAAAATGTGTAACTATATACACCTACATTCATGAGATATTGCTGGTGTAGGTTACTTCCTGTAATTTTGTTTACTTTTATTTAGAGTTCTTATATTCTTATAGTTAAGAATTTTCGGTGGATATTCAGGCTGCAAAGTGTGGTTTTATAATGGCAGAGACCATGTTTATCATTGCAATAATAATAAGTAATTATGTATGTAACTTCTCCCAAGATAAAAAAAAAATGGTGTTACAAATGAACACAAAGAACAAACATGTCCAACTTTATTATATTCTTGTCCTATAAACAAACAGAAAAAACACAAGATATTTGAGCCTGGAGAGTGGCTGAGCTGGGTCACGCTAAGCAAAAGAGCAGCATACAGCAAGTGTGTAGGAAAGCAAACACCCTACAGTGTTTTATACTGTTTATATCTGTTAAAATTAGATTTTACTTAAAGGCCCAAGATCTAAGGGTTAAAGCATGTAATCTATCATGTAAGCGCTGACTGTTATTATAAACATTACATGAATACTGGCCTTCACCCGTTGCAGCTGGGATAATCTCCAGAACAACCCCCCCCATCCCCCAACCCCGAGTGCAGGACTAAGGGGTAGAATACAGTTGGACATAAATAGTGCCATTACAAATGCATGAAACTCCACATTATATATGTAAATGTCAACCCAAATTGAGAACTGATAAAAGATGGTAAATGAATCTCAATTGAACACTCACACAGATGATATAACATCAGATAATTCCTGTCCCCATTAGAACGCTTCACAAAATCCTAAACGGTGACGCTTATAGCCACATTTAACACTGCATAGCTGCTTTCTGGTCGCTGAATCACAATCACATGGCCGGTGTGTTTGGAGACTCTGTGGCCGCACTCTGTCCATTAGCCCGGCACAAAAGAGAGCTTGTTGTGGTCTGCAGGGAGCTGGGAACTTGTGCAGGTCTCATAAGACATTTGTAGTGATGTCATGAAGGCCAGAGGCAAGTGCGGTCTCAGAGGCCCGTCAGCAGGCTGCCTGATAGGCTAAGACAACACCCAGCTGACCTTTGCTCGACACTTGAAAAAACTAGAACAACCCAGCAGCCATTAAACCACATTTAATGCCCCTGTATGACTGAAATTCAAACTTTACTGCACGGAAAAAGAAGTTGCATTGAGCGCCCATGAGTAAAACAGTGCTTGCACACAGTGTTGCCTTTTGTTTTACTCAATTTTGAAGCCCTGTGCTGGCAAACAAGGAACGGATGTACAAATATATTTATATATATATATAGTACAGTGCAGCCTTGAGCAATTAATATTTAGCTTTTAATCACCTTGTTAGTGCAAAAAAAAAATATGGAAGATTTCCAAAATGTTGCATGAATCATCCCGTAAGTGCTGTAAACTAAACCAACACACAATAAAGGCGAACACAGATCAGTCAATCAAGTCAAAGTTTATTTATAAGGCGCCCTTTAAACAATTAATGTGGTTCAAGGTTCTGTACCGATTGATACAGGAGAGGAAATACACATCCACCTTAAATTACAAGCCATAGGATAAAATAAAATATTTATTCAAAGGCCGTAGAGAGAGAAAAATATGTTTATAAAACAGATTAAATAACTTCCAGTATCTGAGGAGATCTAATATACAGGTAGGTCATTCCAAACCCTAGGGACAGCCAGCCCAAAGGCTCGGGCACCTCTGGTGTTTCTTGTCCTAGGGACTCTTAGCAATAGCTGATCAGATGACCTAAGTGCTCTGGCAGAAAGAGATATTGAGGCGCTAACTCACTTAGGGCTTTTAAAGAAGCAGCAAAATTTTAAACTCAATCCTAAACCTCACCGACCCTTAACCTCTGTGTTACTCGTAAGGATGTGAGTAGCACTGATGTACCGCAGGGCTGCATCCCAAACAGCTCCCTACTTTCCATACAGTGCATCTAACACACAGACTCCTGAAGGGAAAATATGTCTGAGAATGAACCGCTGGATATTCAGCCATGTGTACAGAACTCCAGCCACACTGGGTTCTATATGAGTGTTTTGTAACCTATACAGCACCCCCTAGAAGTAGAGAAGAGTATTGGAGTCAAAATTAGACAGATGTGTTAATAATAGCCTACTTGTTGAAGAGAGGGTAAGACTCAGATTTTTATTAGTATTGATTGTTACTTGAGGCTGCAGTATTGGTATCAGTTTTGGTTTCATGCAGCCCATAGTCACACTCTATCAATAGTTCTAAAGCTATACTGTGAATTTAAATTTAGAGAGAATCAATCTGTTCTTTTTACAAGAGTGAAAAAAGAAAGCACAGTGTTTCCTCAAGTGGTTAGAGGCTGGCAATAACCTGATGCACTAGCAAACATTCCTCTATGAGTAGTTTATTATCCTGTGGCCCCTAAAACGAGCCATAATTAATGCTCAGGTTGTGTTCCAATAAAGTGAGGCTATTGTAGTTACATTTTACAGGTGTCACAGATTTGAGGCCCTGATTTTTGGGGCTGGGGGTTAAGAAAAATTGGTCTCTGTATGAATATACTAGCTGCCTTGTCTGAGTCTTCTGATGGTTTTTATTTGGGCAGGAAAGCAGTTTCTGGAGAATGTGTGTGGCTACTGGAGAGGAGGGCGGGCCACTGGGGCCCCAAGTGGGCGATAACAACTTCCAGGCCGGCGACAATATCTCTACTGTGGGGCACGTGCGAAATGGAGGGCAGTTCCACAGGTGATAAAAAACTCATCAGAAAGTGATTGTCAGCACAGTGTTGGTTTTTATTATGTATTTGCAGACAAGTTCAATGTTCCATGTAAATACATGGAGACTGGCCAACACACAAACATACACACACCGAAAACACTCACACACACAAAAATACAAGTGAACTAATGGACATAATTTGCTCTTTTCTCACTCTCTAGGGACACTTATATCCACTACGGAGAAAGGCTGGCCCCGTTTAATGGGCACGTTCTAAATGACCACACAAAAGTTGAGCCTGAGTTGGAGAGACAGATGGCCTTGAAAACTGTCCCCAGAACAGTCAGCGCTGAAGTGAGTCATTTGGTTTAGATTTTAAACATATTACTTTAAATGTGTTTTTAAAGGTATGTTTAATTTACTTAATTTAAATATGCACAGCAGATTTCAACACAAAGTTTAGCTATAATGGTGTTCAAAGCTGAAATAAGCCACTTGATTCATATATTAAACAAAAGATGCATTGATTTTACTGAACTTACACGTGTAAATTCAGTACAACACATGTTCAGTGCATGCTTGACATAATTGTGTTTATATTGGACATGTTGGCACAAAAAATATTAATTGTGCTGGTTATGTCAATTTGTCCAATATAATTTTTGGATTTGGCTACTTTGAGGCACACCCATTGTAGGGCTGAATGTATCCTGCCTCTGGGATGAGTCAGAGTGATGGAATTCCAAGGAATGGTTTGGAGAGATGGAGCTGCCTTTGATTTGAGATCCAGCAATGAAGCTCCAGTGTCTGCAGGATATAGCAGGAACGATGAGGGTCCACTTTCTGTGGGACAGTTTGGAGTGATGAGGTTCTGCTAACTTCTGAATAGGTAGAAGTGATGAAACTCCTCTTTCTTTGGGGTGAGCAGTAGTTATGGACCTCTACTGCCAATGAGATGAGCTGGAATGACAAGCCAAACAGTCTTGGGAGTCTTGGAGCTCCCCTGCCCTCGGGATGTGTTAGAGAGATGGGTCAACAGAACACTTTTGGAAAGAGCTGAATTGATGAACCTCCACAGAACGATTTTGGCTTGAGTTGGAGAGATGGAGCACCTCTGAGCACCATTGTTGTGCATTGGACTGAAAGTGGACTGAACACATTTGGAATGAGCTGAAGAGATGGATCTCCAGTGAACACATTTGGGATTAGATTGAGTGTTAGAGCTCCACTGAACATGGTCAGTGGATCTTTATCACGGCAACAAAACAAGAAGGTATTCAACTGGGCTTCTTATTTCCAAGTCATTAAAATAATGACTTGGAAATAAGAAGCCCAGTTGAATACCTTTTTGTTTTGTTGCAGTGATAAAGATTCACTGAGCATCTTTGGGATGAGCTAGAGTGATGATCCAGAATTATTCATAACTCTAACTCTAACCTGAACTCACTTCTGCTTTTTGGGTGCAAGAAAAGCTCACAGCAATGTTCAAATGCTGAAAATAAATGACTTCTCAGAAACGTATACTAGACATACTGAGGAACTGAAAGTATGCTTCTCGCTGTGCACAACATACATAACAACACCTAACACCACTAACATTATTTTACATAACTTAAGGGCATATAATGCTAAAGCAATGTAATGGGCCAATTCTAATATTTAACCATTATTTTGAGTAAATGTTGGTTAAAAGAGTGTTTGGATACTGACAGATACAGTTTAAGAATTTCTATGAGCAGCTTTGCTTTGTTTGGAATGGTTTAGTTTGGTTTTGGGCAAGAAAGCAGGACCTGCTGTATATCAAGGCTAAATGTCAGGCCTGTGTCAGTTCAGCTTCAACCAAAAGCATTTCAAACATGCCAGAGCTTCAAAACAACACCCAAGAGAGCAGGAACATCCCACAGACTCAGCCACTGAAGGAGGCCTTGCATTGCTAAGCTAATGTGCAGACAAACAAATCTACTGTTTTCGGACTATGAAAAACATAGCCGGTCTCAAACAACATGCTGTTCATCTGAACACAAAATTAATCAGATGCCTTGCATAAAACAATTCGGCAAATGGCAGCATTTACTGGACTTGAATGAATGCACTGTTGAATAAGTTAGCTAAGCTGACCAACAAGCAGGATGTTGCAATGAGCCTGATGTTTAAAGTTGAAGCTGAATTTAAAGTTTGAAGATCTTTGACCTCCTGACAAAATAGTCTGATTTGACTGATTTTACCCAAATACAAACTCATGATGATCACCACTGATACAGAATGTTTCCCTTGCCTTTTTGCACTTCCTGGCAAATAAACAACTTGTTAAAAAAAAAAACAGCCTCAGCCACACCAGTGTTTTCAGAGAATGAGATGTTTGGTTTGACTTAGTGATTGAGTTGTGGGTTTGCTAATTAGTTCTCCTTTGTGTGGACCTGATTGTCAGTCCACAGTCTGTCCAGCTGAGTTTGTTTATGTGTTCTCCATTTTCCATTTTATTAGAGTTGTGGGTTTTGTTTATGGCCCACTTGCCAGTTTGATTTGTTTAAGTAAAGAATATAAAATGGAAGTCTGCATTTGCGCCTGCCTTTATTCTGGAGACACAGGGAACCATGACACTGACTCTTTAGACTAATGTCTGTTTTTGTTCCAGAACTTGGAATTATGAAGTGATTCTATTATTTTTCCTTCTCTTCAGCTGGAGTAAATATGTTCATCTATATCCACTTTGTTTATATTCTGAACTTTCAGACCAAAATGAAAAGTAAATAATGACATGAATCATTTTGTTGATGACTGTATGTCTAGCAGAAGAGCAGCTTTAGATGTCTATGGATTAATGAGGATGGGATGAGCTACATTAAAATCATTGGGACATGTGACAGAAGTCAGTCTTTTCCCCCTTTTTTAGTTGGAAATGGCTATTTTAAGTTTTACTGTGATGACAAATGAATTTATACAAATGACTTGCAGAGCTTCACTCTGTAAAGCATTATGAAAAAGGGACCATTATGGAAACAGCTCAGCAGGCGTAATGAATGTGTAAAAAATCAACCCTGCTGGGTCTGTTTACAACATTTTGCCAGGTGTGGCTGAGTGAAGAAAGAGGAAAGCCAATGTTTTTAAGGTCTCTTTACATTGTTACCTGTTTTTTCTCTCATTAACTTCACAGTCTTTGTAAGCAACATGTCTCTGATTTCCCTGAAGGTTTTCTTGCAGAGAGAAAACTGTGGGCTTTCAGTGAACGTGGACTCAGCTGACTCTGTGGCCTGCAGAAGGGAAACGGTGGGGAGCAGCGTTGCACTAAAGGTGATCAACAAGTTCTGTTTCCACATGGACGTTATAGTAGTAGTTCTCACTTTCCCTTTGTAAATTAGGTCACCCAGGGTTTGTAAATGAGGTAATCATATGTGTGTGTGTATATATATATGTAAATTATTTTAAAGCATTTTCCTCAGCATGTTTTGGAAAAGTCTACATCAAAACAAATCAAACAAATGCAAACAAACAAGAAACTAGTAAAACTGGACTTCCGCAAGGAACACATAGTTTTACTGAACATAAAATCACTATTTACTGCATGTTTTTATTTGTATTTTTCATTTTTTGTCATATACTATCTTCATATTATGTTCACAGGTGACTTTTGTACAGTACTGTAAATATGTATGTATAATATATGTATAGGTGCTTTGCATTTTAATTTCCCCCAGTATGTTACATTCAGCAAATAATTGGTAATTGTTTATTAAACTGTGCACAAGTGTATTCTCTGTATAGACTGTATTTTTACATTTAGAAAATCAACACAGTCATGTTATTAAAGTTTTAAAGTTAACAAGATATTTTCAAAACAATTTATACTGTAATTCGGATTACAGAAACAGTTGTGCATAATAAACTGTGTGCATGTGTAATTGTATGTGTGTGTGTGTTTGTGTGTGTGTGTGTATGAAGATGCCTATTATAGAGGTATCAGAGGTCGACAACAAAATCTGTGAGCTGGACATCAAAGGCGAAAACTCTCAAGAAACAGTCTGTAAGAGGATTCGTTCCAACTCTTCAAGTAAATCTCATACACACACACACACACACACACACACACACACACACACACACACACACACACACATATATATATATATTATATATATATAATGAGTGCTGGACACATTAACAGATTAATGCATTGTTTACTTAACGTTGGCAATTATTTTATCACTCATTCATGTATTTTATTTTACATTTTTTATTTTGTTTCACAGGCAACTTGTTTTTCTATAACAAACTGGATAAAATGTGAACGCCCTGCAGTAGCAAATACCTTTGGTTTTATATTTGATTTGATTACATTACTGCTTAAGTGGAGGTTTACAGAAATATTTAAACTGCTGTTGTGTAACTGTGTTAAAGTGGACACTGCTGTTAAAATAGATCCTTCTTAGTTTAAAGTGTTTGCAAACTAATTTTTATTGCACTTTTGTTCATAAAGCCATGCAATGCACTACTAAACAGGTGCAATGCACTACAGATTAATTGATTATTTAATTTTGTATATGACAATTTGATTAATCATGTTTAGTTGCAGAAGGCAATGCAATTAACTGCAATTAAACATTGTTTTGCAATTGTAACACTTAATATAGTAATGTTAAGAACAGAGTGTGTGCGTGTGTGACTCATCACATCTGAAACTGAATCTCCTGGATTACAGCACATAGAAAAGCTCCTCTGCACACACTACTGCACTTACAGCACATGGTATTTCTTTTTTTTTTCACAGCTCACACTGGTTAATTAAAGAACAGCAACCTGTGCATTTTACACATATACACACACACACACAAAGCCACAAACAGTGAACAGAAAAAAGGGATTGTAACCCCAGAAGCCAAAAGTTTTTTTTCTGTTCTATTACTTTTTCAAAAATGAGGGGTGACAAAACATTTTAAGGACCAGTAGAATGTTTTCACTTCTTTGGACTTTCCTGTATTCCTATAACTATGTGGACAATAGGTCCCTACAAAGTGATAAATACAAGGCGACAAACACATGAAATGCCAGACCCAGTAAATGGTGCCTTTCATTGCATAACAATTTACCCTTCTAAACCTGAGGCCCTTCTCTGAGCACCACACACAGTCCGACCACTCCATTTGTTTGGTTTCTCCCAGTTCTGCAGCTGTCTGATCATGTGACCTCTTCTTATGTAACTGCACTGGCTCTGTTGGTTTTAGGCGTTCACCCATACTGGATCGGAGATTTGGACAGCATCATTATGAAAACGCCAGATCTGTTCCCGTGTCGTGTCCACACCACTGCAGGCTTTTACGGCAACCGAAAGTCCCTGTCCCAACAGCTGGAGATCCCTCACAGCATTCCACAGGTAAAAATCAGTAAAGAGCGTCTATCACTTCTATTAAACCCAGTCATTTGGACACATGAACTAACAAAACAACAAAAATTCCAAAACTGAATAAAAGTGTTCAGTACTGTGCAAAAGTCTCAACCCCTTCATGTCTTCATAGTTTGCTTCCAAAGACTTTTATTTTTAATCCAGTCTTAAGGAACTGTTTTTTTGGCACCTAACTTTCCAAGACTTTCCACACAGTGACTTACATATGAATCATTCAAGAAGAAAAAAGCACATCTAACTGAAGTCCTGAACCAGTGAAGAAGCTGGTGCAGATGATTCCAGATAATCAGGCAGTGATCAGTATACTGGTGGTGCTGAATGCAAAGTGGTTGGAAAACATTTTCAAAGCTCCTTGTATCTTAAGAAACTTTGTAACCTGTGAAAGTAAAATATTTGTCTTTTAATCTGCCTAATATGTCAAAAATAAAAGATTTAGATAGATTAAAATTTGTAGTTTGTGCATCAATAAGGTGATTCAAAGCATAATACAAAATAAATGGCGGGGGGGTGGGGGGGGGGGTGTCCCATTTTAAAGTACTGTAGTTTTCAAAATCTTAAAGGTCCCACATACCATCACTTTTAACAAACAAGACCAAAATATGTAGCACAATACTAACAAATATTTCACTTTTCTGCCTCAGAATAGAGCTGATAAGTCGGTGGGACTACTCAAGTCTTGTATTTCCTTATTTTCAGACAAAATCACTCAATTACAGTAAAAATATTGGTCCTGGTATTTACTTCAGGCTAAGCCCTGAGCTATGTCTTCACCAGCACCGCTCATGCAGATATACCTGCATCCTAATGGAACAGAGTGAATGCGGATTGCATTCAAGTGTTCATGTGATTATTATTATACGGGCAATAAAACAAATGTCTGTTAAGTGCTGGAGATCGAATCCCACTAGAGGCGAGTCAGGGTCCTCCATGTTCGCTCAGACAGCCTTTTTTTTAGACCTGTTTCCATATGCACTAGCATTGTAAATACCCTTCCATTTATTATATATTGCACAGTCTCTCCTGCTGCTGTTTGCATAATTATTACTTATTGTTATTCTTTCTCAATTCTGCATTTTTGCACAAATAACAACTCCACTGTTTGAGAACAGTAGCGATCATAGTTTTGTATTAATTCAAACGTCAATGTCACCAAATGTAGTCCTGTTGTTTTGTTATTCTTGTTTTTTTCTTGTTCTCTGTCTCTTGCTCATTTGGATATTGTGTTGTTGGAGGAACTTTGTGTTGTTGAAACATTGTGATGTTTGAGGAATTTTAAGGTGTTGGAGGAATATTACTCTCTTTGAACTCCTTGCACCATGGACCAGGAGGAATGTTATGGTATTGGAGGAATAATGAAGTCCTGGAGCAACATTATGGTGTTGGAGGAACATTATTCTCCTGGAGGAATGTTGTGGTCCTGGAGATAATGGTTGGTTTTGGAGGAAAGATGTGGTGTTGTTAAAATGTTGTTCTCTTTGCACTCCTTGCACCATGGACATGGAGGAGTCCTTGAGGACTGTTGTGGTATAGGAGGAACATTGTGTTCCTGGAGAGACATTGGGCACGATAATGCACACAGCGCAACATGCTTTCGTCACTGGCACAACCCATCATTGCTATTTTGTGCATCGTTAATTTTTTCCGTCAGAAATCTATGTTGTTTTTATAGCAGATGGCATTGCGCTGGGTCGGACGTGTCACTGAAAAGAAGGGGTGTGGTGAGGCGCATAGCGTGAATTTGCTATTTTATGAGAAGTAAAAGTCATTGCGCCACTGACCAGAAAAAACCTGGTCTGTAGTCATTTGCACATTGTTCAAAGGCTATAATATGGACGCCTGGGACGTGGAAGTGTTGACAATGCGCCCACATGCAGCTTCTTTCATAAGCAGGAACGAGAAAAAAATGTTTTCATGTGAGAGAAAACTTGTGAGAGTCTTTGAAATATAAAATTCAAATGTATATCACATACATCACACCATGATTATTGTTAAAATACATATTAATTATC
>JBBKCR010180247.1:0-14461 GCA_037577295.1 Ladigesia roloffi | reverse complement strand
CCGCACGGAAGCATATTGTCTCTCTCCTCCTCTACTTCTCATTACTCACCTCTTCTCTTCTTCACTCTCTCCTTCTTTTTCATCATACCCTGGTTCTTGTTCTGTATATATTGTAAATAAACACTAATTCGCATGGATTTCCACAGTGACGTCTCGTCCTTCACACACAAACGGCTGCCTAGTCAGCTTCCCATGACAATTTGTAAGAGGAAACATAGGAGGACCCCCCAGAAACTAGTGAAGACGTCGAGTGCAGAGACACATGTCCATGACCAACTACACTCAAATAGACCCCTCCCAAAAGTGTGTCACCCACACACTAAAAAATCTTCCCATGTTACATTAGCACAAAGCTAACGTAGCTTTTCGCACATATTTACTTATCAACTAACTTTCCGTTTGATGGAAAGTTGCGTAAAATACATTTATGATTCCAGACCATCCCCACCTTCCGTGGAAGCACTTCGTCCCGGGGAACAGACTGAGCTCTTCTCTGCACTCTCAGTAAATCCCTCCTCTTCCTCACCGTCCTGCCTCGTGCAAACCTCTGTACACAAGAACACCGGCCAGGTTCAGGACAGGCCTGATTCATACATCACAGTGCAATACAGCACAGGTCAAACATTTGGACCTTCCTAATCGTAGACGGTTTGTATTCTGCTACGTAAACAGCTTTGAATAATTTCTAAAGTTACGAAATCTATAAAATAACACAGAGAGGAAAAAAATGCAGCTTAATGAGGACACACACATTTTCCAACAGGACTGGAGATGTGACCCAGAAACAGAAATTGTTTATCAAAAAACATTTTGACATTATCAGTACTATCATTTTGGAAATAAATTCTTATTTAAAATCCCAGTTTATCTCTGTCTTCACCACACACAGCACCAGGTTGCCATATATTACCATATTTTAAGTCCCTCATTGTCTTTTGCTTTGGTAAATTAAAGGGTTTGTGTGTGTGTGTGTGTGTGTGTATGTATGTATGTTTGTGTGTGTGTATGTATGTATGTATGTTTGTGTGTGTGTATGTATGTGTGTGTGTGTTTGTGTGTGAATGTATGTATGTGTGTGTGTGTGTGTTTGTGTGAATGACTTTAATTTACCAAAGCAAATGACAAAGAGGGACTTATTTATTACCCAGAGAACGTCACTTTTTTATTCTTCGCATCTGACCTACAAAAATCCCCCTAATATATTTATGATCATAATGTGGATCTCCAGATGAGTGAGACTCTGCAGCTCCAACACCAGTTGACAAGAGTCAGACCTGCACTGGTACAGATTCTCTCCTCTAAGAAAGGAGACTGGCTTCATTTCACACATTTTCATTTATAGTTCAACCAAATAATTTCCTACACTTATTGAGGACATACACACACAAAATCAGTTTGGTCCAAACTGAAAGCTATTTTTAATTCTGAAAACTCACCTGACTGGATTTGGCCAGAAGAACAGCCACTTCCCGGTTGTTGTTGTCTCTGGCTTTGTCCAGCGCTGTGATGCCTGCCTGTCCGAGCAGCGAACAGGTACACTGATGAGAGTTTCTGGTGCATTTACATTTACTCCATTTAGCAGATGCCTTTATTTTTTATCCAAAGTGACTTTCAAGCGACCTTCAGTCTCCCTGGAGCAACTTGGGGTTAAGCGTCTTGCTCAGGGACCCAGTGGTGGTGCTGGGGGTAGGAATCGAACCCAAGACCTCATGGTCCTCATGGTCCCGAGGCAAGTGTCCAACCTACATCCCTACTATTTGCATTATTACTGTTTCTGCTGCATTATTACTCTTTCTGCTGCATTATTACACTTTCTGCGGTTTCTGCTCGTCAATTCAATATTCATTCTGAGCATATAATTTAAAATTACATTTTGCAATTCAGTGTGCAAAGCGCTGATGTGATCCTTAGTTCATTTAAAAGAATTTTGAATAATAATTAGAATAACAAGGCACTGAGTTGGATTTTGTAATGCCACAGTTTGTGTGTCTCTTTATTAAAATGCAATAGTATTTTCTACACTCTGTTGTTGAGTTGTGTAGTTTTTATTCTACTGTTTTGCTGCTCTTATCTTTGTCCTGTCCTTTTTTTTAAATCTTATCTTATCTTAAACTGTATTAAATTGATTAAATTGTATTTATATAGTTGGCTTCCCCATCCCAGAACACCCTCACTTTTGGAAAGCTTGATACACCCCTGTCCTGTCCTGTCCTGTCCTGTCTTATCTGATCTCTCTTGAAAGCACCCATAAAACTCTCTGAGATTAACTTGCAGGACAAAGACTTGTATTTCCACCTACATTGTTCTTTATGCTGCTGTCGGCTCCAGCCTCCAGCAACAGGTTCACTGTTTTCTTATGGTTCAGGGCAGCAGCCACATGAAGCGCCGTGTCTCCTACCTGCGGAGAACATCACCACCATATTCAGCCGCTCAGGCTATCAGCTGTATTCTTTTTAAAGGAGGTGATTTTAATGGGATGCTCAGAAATGGGCAAATTTAATGAGTGGCATTCCAGCTGACAGCAGTGTAAAACCAACAGTTACGGTCAGTTTGGAGCTAGATCCAAAACAAACAGCCTGCTGGAGGAACTGACCTGGTTTTTCTCTTCCACGGAGCAGAACGCTCCCAGGAGGATCTTCACGATGGCCGCGTGGTTGTACCGTGCAGCGATGTGTAAACACGAGTCACCTGCCTGGAACAAAACCGCTTTCAGCTGGAAGCCTATAGAAACCAGGACTATCACATATTTTCTATTACAAATGAGTCAATATCTGCTATTATATATTCAGTTTATTCCATTAATTATTGCTACAGATACAGGCCTATTACTGCAGTTATAATATTATCACGTATTCAGTATCTACCATAAAATATTCATTATCTACTGTAAAGTATTCAATAACTACAATCTATTATTTATTATTTGCAGCAAACTCTTCAGGAAATTTGTGATTACTATGATTTGTTCAGCATGTACCATTCATTATTTAGTATGTACAGTGAATTACTCAATAACTACAGTTCATTATTTAGTATCTACTTTATTAGTATCCGCTATCAAGTGTTCTGTATCTACTATGAATTAGTCAGGTTTAGTACACTGCTATAACTTATTCAGGAAGTCCCACAATGTATTCCATATCCAATTTTTTCAGTAACTACTATTAATTATTCAGTAATTACAGTAATAAATCCACTAACTACTACAAATTATTCAATGTCTTCAATTAATTGTAATTATTCAGGGTCTACTGAAAGTTGTAACTACTATAAGTTATTCAGTAACTGCTACTCTGAGTACTGCGGATGCGATTAATTATTCAGTATCTAAATGGTTCAGCATCCAATGTTAATTATTAATGTTGATGCACTTATAAGTTCAATTTTAAAATACTCAAATTTAGCATTAATATCTCATATTTTTAAGTTGCTTTAATGTAGATTTGTTTTTAAATGTAACATTTGTGCTTATTTTGGATCAATTTTGCACAGTCATAAAAGGAGTAATGTATAACTATGCATTCTACAAATAAAGAATCTTGATCTCTAAAGACTTTATTACCTCGGTGTTTAGAATCAGTTTTTTAGGCTGTATTGTGATATTAATGCCTAAGTTATTTTAAACCCAACATTCATTTAACTGCGTGACTGCATGAATTGATTATTAACCAGAAACAATGTTTGTAATTTCACAGTTCCTAAATACACACATTGTTTTTGCTGTCAGGACTGGATCCCCCGAGCAGCAGCACGCGGGCGCTCTGAGCGTGTCCGTTCTGACAGGCCAGGTGGAGAGGAGTGTTCCCTGCCTGAAACACATGGATCCTTGCTCCAGTATTAATTAATATAAGGTAGAAAATTATAATAAAAGATAAGATTAACCTTAATTTGCCCCACAAGTGAGAAAGTTGTATTGATACAGCAGAAAGTGGACAGTACAACGTTAAGAAAGTGAAAACAATAACACTAGCTTTTCAACAAAACAAGAAGGTGAAATAAAATACAAAATATAAATGTAAACATTTGTATGTGTGATATTCGCGGTCAGCAGCCATTAGGAGCCACTGTTGTTTAATTTAGATACATCTGGGACTCTTATTTTGAAAAGGGGTGTTTTTGTGTCAAGCCACGCTTTGTGTCAAGTGAATGACTGTGTTTAGTGGTTGGTTTCTGTTCTGGTCTTTTATGTATTTAAGTTCCAGTGTTTCTTGTCTCAGGAGTCAGTCAACCCTCACACTTACCCTCACCCCATCCTGCATTTGTCTCCTGTTTTATGTATGCCTTGTGTATTAGGCCCTCGTGCCTCTTTATGTTTGTATTTGTAAATAGAATCAATGGATATATATATATACCAGATTATGGGCTTATATATCCGGTGTGTATATACATATATATACATATGTGTCTTTAAAGATATTTATGTATAATATGTATGCAAATAATTATAAGCAACTTGGTGACTAACCAGTCCTAACCAATCTAACCCTAACCCTAACTCTAACCCTAACCATTTCCTGTCCAGGAACTGAAGAATACCCTGCTGTACAGCTTCACCATCATCTGAAAGGACTTCTCTCCATGTTTCTAAGAATGTTTTACCAAATACGGACCACACACCTTATTCTGAACATGAACATCAGCTCCAGCTTTGACCAGTACTTTCACACATTGGCTAAATCCATGCCATGCCACCTCATGCAGAGCACTGTTGCCTTCCTGTTGGAAAAAAAATTTGCATTAAAAATTGCCAAAATAATTGTAAAAATAATTTTGTGTAAAAAAAGGGGAAAAAAACACTCCAGATGTGCACAGTTACGCTAATATGAAAAAACTCTTTTTAAAGGAAAAAAGCACTTAGACCACATACTTTTTTCCTATTTTCTGATGAACTGAGTAACACACCTTGTCCTGTAGGTCCAGAGCGGAGCCCCCCTGGACCAGGGCAGTGATGACGTCCCGGTTTCCCACCACAGCCGCCCGGTGCAGCGCTGTTTGATGCTCCTGAGGATCAAATAAAGCACCAATTCAACACACTAGAGGTGCACAACATGAGCAAATGACTGCCTGTTCTAGAGGGAATTCTTTTCTTCATTAATAATAATGTCTTTATAGCTGAAGGACAATATCAGTAATGTTTATACATGCTTTTATTATTTTTAAATCCTGTATTTATTATTGTAGCAGATTTTATTTTATCAGACGGAGGCTGCATTTGTGTATTTTATCTTAATTGTACTTGTGGAGAGTTGTGAAATATTTTGACAATAGGGTCCACATGCCTTCCCTCTCAGAACTCATTGCACACCAGCAGCTCAACGCAGAGTCACAACACTTCACACACATTTTGCACAACCAACAACACAGGAAATAGAACTGCTGAATAATTTTCACATTAATGTACCATTTTCTTAGGTTGTAAAGTATTTGTATATTTTGCACTGATTGGTGATAAAATTCTAATTTTCCAGTCATCTCCTGGTTCACCAACAGTGGGAAGGTGAAGGCAAGCATAATAATAAAAATATATTTAATTTATATTATGCCTTTCTTAAACTTCCTTGAAATCAAACAAAACTCCACTTTATTTAAAGAGCTGCAAACACAACATCACTGGAGAGATTGGGACAACAATTTCTACACAGAGGAAGCAAAGCTGAAGGTGCTCTTGTATTAAAGTAACCTTGCTTGCTGCCACCAGTAGGGAGGGTACCATGCCAGGGTACCATGCTCAAGGGAACCTCAGTGGTACCACAAGTAATCCTGAGATTCGAACCCACAACCTACTGATAGCAGGGACAACTCCATAACCACTAAGATATCGAAAATCATAATATCCAGATTATTGGGGTGTGACTGAGGAGGATCATTCCCAACAGTTTACAATATAATTCACAGTAAACTTCTGTAAAAAGTAACTATCCCAGTAAACTCCCCGTAACCTTTCCAGATGTGGGACAAGGTACTCTGTTTAACATTTCAGAAAATGAACACAAAACATGCATGAAAATAAATGCAATAATAAAACTAAAGGTTAGAAACTATAAAGTGAGACCAAAACCACAAATTACAAAAGAAATTGCAGAGCCTTATTTGGCAACATCTTAAAATGATCCAGGAAACATGAGGGAAAGGAGAAAAGAGGAAGAGACCATGGGTTTACATTCTCCAGGCGCTCCTGGTAGCAGCCGGACGAGCGACGAGCAGCGGCCCTGGCCTGGACAGCAACCGGCCTGCAGAAACAGAGAGAGGAGAAAAACAGGTACAAACAAAACACAAATGTGCACACACACACCATCAGCCAATACAGCTAGTAAACAGTCAGAAAGAGAGGGAAGAGGGAGGGAGAGGCCAATAGAGGGAGATAAAGAGAGGGAAAGAGAGAAAGAGGGAAAGCGAGAGGAGGGAAAGAGAGGAGGTAGAGAGAAAGGGAGAGTTAGAGAGAGAGGGAGGGAGAGAAAGAAAGAGAGAGAGAAGGAGAGGAGGGAGAGAGAAAAAGAGAGGGAGGGAGAGAAAGAAAGAGAAAGAGCGGGAGAGACCGACAGACAGAGAGAGAGAGATTTAGAGGGGGGGAGACAGTGAGAGAAAAAGAGAGGGAGGGGAGAGAAAGAGAGAGAGAGGGAAAGTGATAGAGTTAGGTAGAGAGAGAGGGAGAGAAAGAAAGAGAAAAATAGACAGAGAGCATAGGAAGGAGCACGGGAGGGAGACAGACAGACAGACAGATAATGTGAGACATAGAGAGAGAAAGTGAGAGAGAAAGGGTAACACAATATTGTTGCTCTATTTGTCCACTGGCTCAAAGACAAAACTGGTATTTGCTAATAAAATCCTTTACATTAAAGCTCTCAAGAACTTTCGACCTACAATTGAACATCACACATACACACACACACACACACATACGCGCATGCAAACACACGCAAGAACACACATCTGCTGCAGTCGGCTTAAATGCTTCCGCTACAAGTTACTCTCTGCCCCTGTGAAAAAGTATTCGCTCCATTTCCTCTGTTTTAATGTTGATCTGTCACACTGAGTGGATTCAGATCCTCCAGCAGACATCATTACGAGACAATGAGGACAAGGTTTTCAGGAGTTAATTTTGTTAATGGAAGGGAAAAATCACCTACTGTATAAGACAGACTTTTTCTTTCCCAAAACTGCGTCTTATACGCCGAATATACATTTTGCCTGCATTAAAACTGCACCTAACTGTGTGTGGTGCTGCTCGCAGTCCTCTTTTTATGCTGTGTGTGCTGCAGGCTGGGTTTGTGGCATGTCTTCGGGCTGTGGAGACTTCTCTGACCCTCCCTTTGTCAACGAACATTTTTCATGTGACAAAAACGAGACGAGACGCAATTAATGCTGGTCGTGTGACGATAACGAAATCTATAATGTATTTTTGTTGACGAATAAGAACGAGACTAAATTTGGTTCACAATATAAAAACTGTGCTAAAGTGTCTCTTCATTTTTGTTGACGTTATTTCCTGTGCGATAGGGAGGGGAGAAAAAAGTAAAGGACGCTCGACCTTGATGTTAACATTTGAGTTGCTAGAAGCTCCAGCAGCGCGGGGTGTCAGTTTATAAACGCTATATGTGTTTCTACTTTCTTCATTGTTTGCAGTTAATATGTTAACCTTACTGGGGGGAAGACACTTTATCACACTCTGAGAAAACAAACAGTATAGGTGCCTAGATTTTGTACTGTAATGTAAATTAAAGTACTCCCTAATAGTCACGAATGAAAACAGCACAGCACAGCATACAGGGTGAAATACCCTCTCTGTAATTTAACCCATTTAACACCCCCATTTTTGCTAAAATGTGACACCCCCCCCCCCTTTGTCAGATTATATTATATTAAATTGATTAAATTGTATTTATAATTTGGCATCCCTATCTGAGAACCCCCTCACACTTTTGGAAAGCTTAATACGCCCCTGTATCTCGATTCAGAAATGGTGAAGCCGATATTCCCACATTGGGAGTGCGATAGCTGAGACTCCCTTTGGCTGAACCACTGTCCTGATCATGGAATCTCCCTCGCCAGGTACGTAATATCTGCTGTTATGCTGTTAATGTTATGCTCTGTTGCTTCTCTTATGCTAGAAGCAGCCTGAAGCTGCTGAAACGTTTCCTCTCAGCTTTTTCCAGCCTGCACATCTCAGTAAATGAGGCACTTTGCTGCCTCAACCCTGCGAGGCACAAATGGGCATCAGTGAGATTTACATCGTAATACTGAGCACCACTGCTTTAAACCCATGCATTAAACAAAGGCTGGAATAAAAGCCTTTGGCGGCTGCAGACGCTTGGCCCTGAAAGATTTCGGCTCCGGTCGGATCTCATGAGAGTGTTTAGCTGGGCCGTCCCAGATGTTGCCTGGATCACTCCAGCTGTGCACAGGCAGACAGATGTGGAGTATCTACGAAGCTTTTCATTGGTCATTTACTGTAAAATAGTCACGTTACTGATTTCACTGGGTTCTGGGTGTCTGTCCTACTTTCCTGCAAATGCTTGATGTAGCAGAAATGTTTTAAGCTCATAAATGGTTTAGGTATGTGCTGGTGAGTCAGATCTGTCACAGCATAAAAACAATAACGTCCGCCGGCACAAGGAACCATGCAGCATCGCAAACAAATATCTTTCCAATACAAATAAAGTGACCTGAACCCAAGGCGAACCCGAGCTGTTCGACGGCAGGGCTAAAAGAGGGACGCAGCCGAGCTGAATGCATCACTGCTTTCTGATTGATCGAAAAGTCACAACATAGAAAGAGGACATTACTGTCCATGCTGTAAGACATCAATAGAGACACAAATTAACAACTGTGAAGTGATTGAGCTCCAGCTCAAATGTCTGTCTGGGCTTTAGATAAATTTCAGTGTTAGTTTTCTACGACTCTAACAGATTTATCTATAACTCTGAGAAAGACGTGAAGGAGATCCAGGACGTCACTAACACACTCTCTGGGTTCGGTTCTCAACACAGAGATAAAGAACGCAAAGAAAACCTTCAACACTCAAAAAAGACTAATAATAATAAAAGAGCACAATAACAAAAGCGGCTCTGACAGGAAAACTTACCGCCAGTTTTGAATCGAGTCAGAAACTTCACCGGACTGAGACACACTGGAACATCGAAACCTTCAGTACCAGCACAGTGGAGTTTAGATACTGAACGGGTCTTGTGGACCTGTGGAAAGATGCCTGTACTTATTAATTCATTATTTTTAAATCTCTAAACATATATATAACCGATGCAGTAATATTGACTCTACAGGAGGACTCAAAAAACAGCTTTACAAACACTGAAGACTGGGGAGATCAATCAGAGTGATCGGTTATTGATCCCAATGTTACTGAGCTCCATTAAAATCTGAGTAGACCCATCAATCAGAGTGATCAGTTGTTTATCTCATCGGTAATGAGCTCCATTAAAGCCTGAGTAGACCGATCAATCTGAGTGATCAATTACTGATCCCAGTGTTACTGAGCTCCACTAAAGCCTGAGAAAACTATTTAATTAGCAAAAAATGAATAAGGTTGAAAAACAATATTCTTTGAGCACAAGCAGAGGGACCATTTAATATTAAATTAATTAGGAGCTGAACATGACTATTAATTAAGCTGCAGTTTAAAAAGATGCTAAAACGTTAAAACATGCATAAAACAAAGAATAAATAATATAAATAATAATCACAGTGAGAGAAGAGCCTCTAAGCTGCAGAATGATGTCATTTGCACCCCAAAAGAAAGAGGACAGACTGAGGCCTCACACCCCCTCCCCCATCACCTCTTACCGTGGCAGCGGTTTTGTTGGCACACCCACCTGGAGTGTTTGGCAGGAGGTGGCGAGGTTCAGGACGCTGGAGTTTCCTCCTGGATCACACAGGGATGTTTATTCCCTCAGTTCGAGCCGGCGGAGCCAACACACTGACTTAAGGGATTAGAGCTATTTCCACGCGAGGAGGAAACAAGACACACCCACACATCCAGAGGTCACACACTGATGGCTTATCACACAGGGCATGAAAACAGTGGAGTGCAAAATAGCCTCACAGCAGAAGGAGAGCAGCAGAACCCCTCAGCCAAACCCATGTGAAGGTTTAACCCGAGAGAGTGAATAATCAAATAAATGTGTATATATATATATAAGTAAAATATTTTTTGTAGTCTAAAATATCAGGGCCGTAGTACACGGGGGGGATGGGGGAATTCAACACCCCCACTTTTGCTAAAATGTGATTCAACCCCCACTTTTGTCAGATAATATTGTATTAAATTGATTAATTTCTTTTTAAAACGTGGCATCCCCATCTCAGAAAGCTTGATACGCCCCTGTACAATATATTAGTTTTTGTGTGTATGTATGTGTATGTGTGTTTGTATGTGAGTGTGTGTGTGTATGTGTTTGTATGTGAGTGTGTATGTGTTTGTGTGTGTGTGTGTGTATGTGAATACGGTGTTTCCGAGGGAGATTTGAAGTGGGATTGTCCACGGATCACATGAAGAGTTGGATAAAGCCCTTGTTGGGGATTTGCCTCTTTTCATCAAGCTAAAGAAACACAAACAGGCTAAATGCTTTGTTGGGCTCCCAGCTGTGCTGAGTGGAGCAACTTCTGCTCTTAGGAGTCCCGCCCCACAACACACACACACACACACACACTGGCCCTGGAGAAAAAAATGCAGCCATTCACATGTGATTCTTAACATTTCAGTGTCAGAGTGACTGGAAATGAGTCAAAATACTTTATTGGTCCTGGAAACACAAAGAGAATAACAATGTAAAATATAAGTATATAAATAGAAATAAATAAAAAATAAAATCTCAATGACAAATTGTAGAAAAAAACCCAAGTGGGTGTAAAATACACTTTGATATTTACATAAATACCAGAATGTAAATACTATAGATTAACACTGTTGTGTGAAAATCTACCCACAAACATGATCGCTGTGAGAACGTTGTTGTACTAAGTAGAGATAAGTAGTAATATTTATTAATAAAATTAATACTGAGATAATTAGAGATATTGCACATAAATACAATTGGACATAAGATATTGCTGATTTGGGTGAAGTCTCAGTGAGAGTTCATTATATTAATATTTAAGTATAATAAACCCATAGGAGCAGGTATGACTCCCATTTACAGCATGATCCACAGAAACCCTTAACTAAACCTGAAAGGCAGGAAAAAAGGAATACACAGATTTATTACACATCACACACTATACACTACATGGACAAAAATATTTGGACACACCTGTTTCTAAGTGTTTGGGCCCTTACTCCTAGTGAAGGATAACCTTAATGCTTCACCAGACCAAGATAAATGTACCAGAGTAAACTGAGCTGATTTGCCGTAACAATCTTTATATTAAGGTTGTTTTACATAGTTAAGTGATTTCTTTCTTGTAAAATCTTATTTTACTCTGCTGTTAGTTTGCTTTCAATGCTTTAGTGAGTTCATGATTTCACTGTTAAGTTTTACTTTCAATAGATATGAATGTATTGAATAACACAAATTCATATAACAAGCTCATTAAAAGAGAAACAGTGGATGTATTGGACTTCTGAGGCTCCGTTTTTTTCACCCAGCAGGGGGAGACACAGACACAGACACAGGGCGAAATCGTGAAATTAAGAGGTGACGGACATCACCCGTATCTCCTATAGAGATCATTTTTTGCGAATATGGGAACACGCCAAACACGAACCAAATTGAAACAAATCGGGAGCCGTAGGTAGATCACGTGGTACAGCCCCGGGAAAGAGACAATAAAGGAATAAAGAAATAAATACAAATAAACAGCTAATTAGAATAATATAAACAAATCAATAAATACACAGACCTAAAGATTCTTGTCAAAAATAAGCTTATCTAACGAGCCGACCAGACTTGTCGGCTCGTTAAAAATGTAGAAGTTTGGTAGATCTTTTTACTTTCTACTCATAAGGATAGAAAATGTTCCTGTATCTCTGATTTCTTTTTTGTTTTAGGAACATATAAGAAGAAAGTTGCTCATTGTTCTGTCCAGTCTCTCCTTGGTTCTTTGCGATGTCCTTACCCTGTCAGCCTATTGTTCGGGTGTTTCTCTGCATTCACTTTGTTTTGCTCTTTGTTAGCAATTGCCCAGTCTACAGCACACACGATTCTAATATTGAAACTGTGCACCCTCGACCACAGCCTTTTGCTGCTGCCAAGGATCTTCCACCTTCCCCCGTTTGTAAAACCAGTAACGGAGGAGCCCCCCACACGTTAAGGAATGTACATAATCATCTGGCAGTTTAAGGATCTGCACTGTTCTCATATATAGCCTTTCTGGACTCTAGTCCGATCATCATTTTTGGGGCCGATCATCGATTACCGATCACCAAGATCATGATCGGCCGATTGCCGATCATTGCCGAATGGCAGGGAATGTTTGCAGAGAGTTTGCACCATTTGTAGGAATGAAACTAACTCTAAATTAACTATATTTAAAAAAAAAACTGTAGAAATAGGCTATAGTCAAGATCTTGAAGAACCACCAAGTGGTTTTTTTTAGAAAATGAGAACTTAATGCCTTCTTTCCCAAATAAGGCAGAGTAACTTAAAATTATTCCAAACAAAAAGGGGTCAGGCAGACCAACACACATCAGATTAGCTTAATTGGGATGCAGCCTCTAAATACACTGATTACATTTTATAATTGGCAACCAAAAGTAAAACGTGTTACACCAAAACTGGCTACTGCCACAAAGGACAAAACTATGGCAATCATTTTTTGCTGTTATTATTATGAACGTCTGATGTAGTTGAGGAATTAAATAACAATATATTTATTTGGAAATTAGAAATATTGTCGGGCAAAGCTGTTCAGTTCAATACTTGCAGCTATAAATGATGGAACCTGAGAAACTGAACGTTTTTACAGTGGTAGTTGTGTTTTTTTTGCTGGTGGGTCCTGTTTCTACAGCCACAACCCAAAAAGCCCACTTTGCATTTACTTGGTCATATGCAAGCATTCAAAATTGAGATAGATGGACCCCTGTGGTATGTGTGTGTGGGATTTAAATGCTTGTACAGGATTGGAATTCTTTAAAAGCAGGTTGGCCGACTGAGAGGAGTAGCAGACTGCAATTATAGTAATATTGATGGTAGTATAATTTGTAGTCTGTTGCACATTTGGGTGAGTCTGACTCATAAATCTTGCAGTAAATGCTCAGTTTATTGCCACTTTAATTCGAAATTGTCATTTCAGATCATACATACTTTTTCCTAGGAAAGGTGCATATAATGTATGTGGTCACATGGAATTAGAACTGCAGAGACATGATACAAATATTTATTCGGTAAAATCACGATATAGAATAGCACTCAGGAAGATAATCATTTGAAAGACGAACCGTAAAAGCTTCAAAACGTACACAGGACACCCGTGCTGACTTTTAGGCAGACACTCCCTTTTTAAAAAGAAACCTAAATACTTAATTGCAACACAGCATTTCACTAAACGCAGTTGTCAGAAGTAAAACAGATGCATTTTTTTTGCCCTCCTCAGACTCCCAGGAGCTTCTTGGCCATGTACCCGGGCATGCTGTAGAGGAACAGAGCCACGATGGCCAGCAGCAGCAGAGCCAGCACGATCTTGATCACCAGCCACTTGTACTGGTTGCAGACGAGGTGCTTGATTGCTTTTAGTGGGATCAGGAACCACAGGAACGTCGTGTCTGGACGACTGTTGGGAGAAGAGTTAAACAGTATTTAGCCTAGTACTACTACTAATAATAATACGTTTTATTTATAAGTGCCTTTCAGAACACTTAAGATCACTTTACAGGAATACTTATGAAGAAATTTACATACATAGAAAATCATTGAAAAATACGTATACAGTACAGGCCAAAATTTGGACACACCACCTTCTCATTCAGTGTGTTTTCTTTATTTTCGTGACCATTTACATTAGTAGATTCTCACTGAAGGCATCAAAACTATGAATGAACACATGTGGAGTTCTGTACCTAACAAAAAAAGGTGAAACATGTTTTATATTGTAGTTTCTTCCCCCTTTACCCTTATTACTGCTCTGTACACAGGTATTTACTGCTAAACTACTCTGAGAACTTCTTCAAGACTGTTGGAAAACACTTTCAGGTGATGACCTCTTGAAGCTCATCCAGAGAATGCCAAGAGTGTGCAGAGCAGTAATCAGAGAAAAGGGTGAAGAAACTAGAATATAAAACATGTTTTTAGTTATTTCACCTCTTTTTGTTAAGTACAGAACTCCACATGTGTTCATTCATAGTGTTGATGACTTCAGTGAGAACCTACCACTGAATGAGAAGGTGTGTCCAAACTTTTGTCCTGTACAGTATCTTTCTATCTGTCTGTCTGTCATTCTGTCTGTGTGTGTGTGTGTGTGTGTGTGTGTGTGTGTGTGTGTGTGTGTGTGTGTGTGTGTGTGTGTGTGTGTG
>JBBKCR010180222.1:0-14463 GCA_037577295.1 Ladigesia roloffi | reverse complement strand
TCTGCAGATTTTATATTTGGATTTAATGAGACTTTATATCTTTCTTGTCTCTGTGTCTCTGGGTTCGACTCTTTATATGTACAGTGCTGTAAAGAATGTATTTGCCCCTTTCTGATTTCTTATTTTTTGTCTCACAAATGTAAAGATGATCAAACTAATTTAAATATTAGACAAAGATAACCCAAGTAAACACAAAATGTAGTTTAATTGATGATTTTATTTTTGAAGGAAATCACTATCCAATCGTAAAAATTCCTGTGGTTAATCACATTGGCCTGATTACTTCCAGACCTGCTGAACCATGAGATCACTTGAAAAGTCGCTTAAAAGAGATGACATCCTAGAATACAGACATAATGCCATGATCTAAAGAAATTCAGGAACAGATGAGAAACAAAGTAAATGACTTCTAAAAATGTATTTATAAAGCGCTGTGACTCAAACAAACCATGGTAAGAGCCAATATTCACAAATGGAGCAAACATGGAGCAGTGGTAAACCTTCCTAGAAGTGGCGGGGTCCCAAAAGAACCCAGAACAACATCTATAGAATGGCAGGCCTCACTTGCCTCAGTCAAGGTCAGTGTTTATAACTCAACCATCAGAAAGCTTCTCAGAAACAGCATGCATGGCAAGTTCCAAGGTGAAAACAACTGCTGACCAAAAAGAACACAAAGGCTTTTCTCACTTTTGCCAAAAACATCTTGATGATCCACATTTCTTTTGGGACAATTTTCTGTGAACTGAAGAAACACAAGATTCGTTTTTGGGAGGTGTGCATCCTGTTTGTTTTGTAATCTGGCATAAAATTACACAGCGTTTCAGAAAAAGAACATCATGCAATCAGGAAAATGTGGTGGTTGTAGTGTGATGGTCTGGGGCTGTTTAGCTGTTTCAGGACCAGGACGACTGTGACTGATGGAACCATGAATTCTGCTCTCTACAAAAATCCTGAAGGAGAATACGGCCATCAGTTTGTGGCCGCAACTTTTATTTGATGCCCACATTTCATTTGTCACAAATCTCAAAGTGCTACAAAGTGAATAACTTTTATATAAACCCAAATGAATATGCTTCAATTAAAACCAAATTATACAGCAATAAAAAACAAAGAATAGATCAATTACGTCAAGAAGAGTTAATAATCCTCTTTAAAAGTAAAGTAATAAATATAAATGTTGTATGTCCTTTTTTAAAGCAGTCAGTGGATTATGTTTTTCTCAGATGTTCAGGGAAGTCGTTAAACAGACGTGGAGCAAGAGCACAGGAAGGCTGTTCACCCACAGTCCTGAGTTTTCTCCTGGTGGTAAGAGGCAGTTTGAGGCTGTAGAGGGGAAGATTTCGTAGAAGTTAGTTGAGTGAATAACTCCTTTCAGAAGGGTGGTGCACAACCATGGATGCATGGGTGAGTTAGAAGGGAAACTTTGTATTCAATTAACCATATATATGTATATCATTTGCATTAAGTATATTTTAGAAAGTATACACAAATACCTAAATTCCTATCACAGGGAATATCACAGGAAATGAAGATCTCCTACAGAACTTTTGAACATTACTAAATGGACAAAAGCACAGTTATCAGTCATCATTATCTGGAAGCAATAAAACTGAGGACCCCATGGTCCTTTTTGGAAAAGGAGGGTAATTGAGATGTAAAAGATTGTAAAGGGTCCTCAGTCCAGTATCATCTAATCTATCTAAGACAGAGAAACTTGGATGATTTTTTTCCAGCAGTCTTTTTCAGCAGGGGACTGATTGTCAAAGCACTTAGGCAAACCCCACTAAGATCATCATATCTTCTTGGCTGCTTAAGCGATTCTTAACAATTCCTGTATAACAAAACCAAGAAATATTTATGATTTTTCCAGCATACTGCAAACGGTCACTGACTCTGATTGTAAACCACGCTGACATCAACTTAGCAGCCTTCAAAACTAGATGACAAAACGAAAAGAAGAGAATGAAGAAAGTTTTATTTGTAATAATAGATCCCTTAGTTAAAGAACCCAGTTAACCCAGCCCTTAAAATCAAGAATACATTATGATGCATTTTACAATGATATACAATCATTCTCTACACTTAACTAATGGTTTACCTGTACCCCACAGCCTAGGTTTTATGTTAATCTATGCTTAATATTTATACATTTATACAGTAACACAAGCATGCATTAGAATTATGCATTTACATTTACTGCCATGTGCAAAATGACCCCCCCAACCCTTATCCCCACCCGTCAAATCACAATAAGCACATAAATAAGCAAATATCCTTAAAAGATCTCACTTTTTACTCTTTATTGCTGAATTCTCATACAGCATCAATTTCCTCCAAGTACCACATCATCTTTTCAAGCTGTGCCTCTCAGTATGCTTGGAAGAGAAAACCAACTGCCAGTTCTGTTACATCCTCTAACAGACACCTGAGTGAAGGATGGGAAAATAATTAATAACCACACAGAAAGAGAAACGGGTGCAACTCTGATTTTCATGCTTTTTAAATAAAATATGAAAAGTGTAACCACAGAAACTCAAAGTCAAGTATGCTTTCTATGTAGTTCTGGCATTTTTTACAGCAGCAAAAAATCAATTCTTGAAAAATAGTCCAACTGTGGCCAGGTTTTTGCCATAAGGCTTGAGTCCAAGTCAAAGTCCAAGCCGAGTCAAAGTCAGTGGATTTCGAGTCGCAAGTCTATTTTGGGATTTGTTAAGTCCCAAAGTCATCAATTTTGTGACTCCATGTTAACTCAAGTCTGCACCTCAGATCAAAGCCTCATCTTTTTGCCCAATATTACCTCTCCTGACATGTTTTAGGATAATCTCTGTGGAGTTATCAAGACATTAGTCTGTAGAACTCTGAGTGCATCAGTTAAATTTGATTTCAGTAAACATAAATAGTGTAAAACAGTCTAAAACCCCAACTGCGAGCCACACATTTGGCTGAGGTTTAGACAAATGACTTCGACCAACACCAGAAAGTAAAGAAACACAGACTCTCTAACTTCTGAAAAGAAATAAATGAATTATATAAAATAATTACTGCAGCGCAGACACTAATTTCACACAAATAAACTCACTCACTGAAGCTAGTAAATGATCACAGCTAATTTAGCAATAAATTTTTTTAGCAATGCCGCACTAGGCATATCACACACACCAGGAGTTTTGTGTCTTAATTAATTTATATTTTTACCCCATTGCACAGAAAGTAATGGACTACCTGACAAAATTAATAAAATGCAGGGAGCAAATATACACTCAGCCTCTTCTTCCTGCTAATGCTCCAATCATACAAACGGATTAGCTAAGCTGCATTCGTTTACTTCAATGTTCTGCGTTCAATCGATAATACAATCAATATTGTGCTTCATAAACACTACAGAACTTACTGTAATTTCCCTGGTGTTGTTAAGTAACCCTTGTTTTATTCTAGTCCAGCCAATACTTGTACTTCAGAGAATCACTGTATAAATGAAGCAGATTTAAAAATACACTTACAATAATCTCAAAAAGCACAAGACTCCAGAATCAGTCATGGGTGTCTATAGTCTCCCATACAGATATGAAGCTATTCCACTGTAAGTTTTGCAAAAGACTTGAAAATTATAATTATTTATCCATAGGGTATTTTATTGAGGTGATACAGCCTAGATATATTTTAGGGACAGTACATTATATACACATAAAGACCAGGGACAAAGACAAACACACACTCACACTCACACTCTCCTTGAGCAAGGTACCATCCCCACACACTGCTCCCTGGGCGCTGGGTACCTGGCTGCCCGCCACTTTACTTGGTGAATGAGTCCAATTCAGAGAGGAATGCTGTTCCCATTGTGTGCTGTAGTGTGTTCCAGTATGACAAAAATGGTTGCTTTACACTTTATCATATGGCACAGCAACTTCTTATAAGGAGGCTGAGCATTGCCTTTGTCACACATAATGAAAGTTATTAAAATGGTGTCACACATAAATGCCCATAAAGAACAAAAATGCCCAAATGTCTTTTATTTTAGGTTTTAGAAACAAACAGAAAAAACACAAGTTCTTTGAATTTCAGGCAAAGTTTCTCTGCACACAAGTGGGTGGGGAAACCCGCAGAGGGAGGGAGATCAAACACCGGTTTCCTATCATTTTACAGCATAAATCAGTCCAATTTTACTAAAACATTCTGAGTTCTCAGGGTTTATGAACATTCAACTAAATATCTTTGAAAAGTTTCTAGAATTTAAGTTGAATGTTAAATATAACCCCAAACTTAATCCTAAACCTAATCTTGACCTCAACCTAAACCTTAGAACTCATCTCAATGCCTCACCAAAACTGAATACCTTTGATAATCATCTTCCACAAGATACTTTGTTACTTATCCAATTATCTGTAGATAGTCTGTAGGAAATCATCAGCCTAAAGTGTGACAGGAAATTTCAGCTTGTTTGTAACCTAGATTAAACAAATCAGTATTTATTTAAACCATTTACACAACCCACAACCCAACCAGCAGTGAGAAGGGAATTGCAGGAGCATGCCTGGATAGACCTTCCTCTGACAGGTGGAGGAATCGGACTCCTCTGAGGACATCTCTGAGCACCTTTATCTTGATTTCAAGGGCAGACCAGAAGATTGAGGGCTGTAATCTGATGTAGTGATTCAACAGTCGATCAATAAAAATGGTGCAACAACTGTGCCATAAAAGCTTGTTAACACCCCCGGCCCAAATCACTCTGAATCTGTAAACATGTGACTGCACCGGCATAGCCTAGAATCATACAAACACAACGGAGGGCTTAAAAACATAATTTAGGGAAAAGACTTCAAACAGCATACCAAGAAGACCATAACCCACATGGAAAGAACCTACATGATGATATATGCGCATATATGAAACCTATATGCAGTATATATGCACATATATGAAACCTATATGCAGTAAATATGCACATATATGATAATATATATATGCTGCATATATGCATATATATGCCACATGTAGGCGAAATTGAGGTGCATATATGTGCATATATGCACACATATACATGCATATATGTTCCTATATAGGTACATGTATGCACGTATATATGTACGCATATATGTTCATTTATGTACATATATGTACATATATGTACATATAATATAGGAAAACAGCCAATTTTATATATGTGACATATATTCAAAACCTATATCAAAACCTACGTTAAAACATCTATGTTTATATAGGTTATTTCCGTGTGGGAACACAACATGCACAAGGGGCTTCAATGGGCTGAGGGGATCGGTCAGGTTTGTTAGTGCAGTCTTAAGTCTAAACTGGGCCTGCAGGGGTGGCACGAGGACAGCAGTGTAAAGGTGCCTGACACAGGCTTTCATACTTTTTGAGGCACTCCTGTGCTGTTGCTGTTTACTACTGCAGTGGAAATGTAATGCATGATTGAAATGTTCAGAGCTGACTGCATTGATTGCAAATGTTTTGCTTCAGTGGAATCATGTACGGCATCACACAAGAGCACTGAAGGCCCATTAAGATCCATCTCTTTTTCCAAAGAGGCCTGGCCAAAAAAGAAAAAAGATGGAAAGAGACCACAGTGACCAGGTATGAACTTGTGTTCACAGTTGTTTGCATTCAATGCTACAGTCAGCTGTTGTTGTTACTCATATCGGATATACATTGGCTAAATTGGTCATTTACATTGTCTGTGAGGCCAATTAGCTCCATTTTACACTAAAAATAAAGAAACCTTTCACTGAAGTTAATTCAATTAGATATATTTTTAAAAAACAAAACCATGTGTCACAATTATTAGCAAACTTAAGAAATTAAACATGAGCATGTCCCTATTTTATATTTCACCTTAAAAAAACCCTGAGTGCTCAGGAATTTAAAACTTTCTGTTTCACTGAGGTATAAAAAAGAGGTGACACAGAGGTCAACTTCCCTTTGTCATTCATTAATGAGATTTAGAGAATTAAATGAGACAACATTTTTTGATAATCATAAAGTCACCCAGGCAATGGCTATTTAAAGTAGCTGCACACCTGAGCATAGCCATATGCTCTGTTAGGGCAATGATTAAGATGTTTAACATAAGTGGAGTAGGGAACTTAATAATGCAACGATGGGAATAATTGTTTATTGTGCAATTAAGACTATTTTCTCATATTCTCAGTGTTTGAGTTCATCGTCTTTACAGAGGGAGGCAATAGTTATGGAGTTAATTGTATTTAGGGCAAGGAGAATATTTTGGCTGCAAGAATGGGCTCCAAGGACAACATGCTCATGGGTATGCTGAGTGATGTGTTGCTCTACACTGAGAACTCAGAGTGCAGACAATGATTTAGCAAATTGCTCAACAGGCCTCGGCAGACTATTACAGCCATTGTTATCTGTTAGCCAATCCTGTTGTTAGTTTGGAACATTGAAGGAAGCATTGCGGTACCAGACAAAACAGGTGTGCATATTTTGCTCCCTCAGGCAGAGGGATGAATAATTTAACATTGCACATTGTTCCTTAGGTTTATATAGGGCCTTTGTCTTGAACCCATGTTGCACTAATGGGTATAGACTCTGTGCTCCAGAGGAAGACAGAAAGACGAATTGTATCATGTTCAACAGGAGGTCAGCGCCATGGCACTAATCCTCAGCTGGCCGGGGTGGAGCTGTTTTTACCAAACTAGCCCCAGGCAAGGTGTTATTACTCAGACTTCACACGGCAAGCCGTTTCCATGTCCCAGGTCCTGTTCCGAGGTGGAAGTGTTTTAATGGTCACTGCACCAAGAAAACAATTCAGCTCAGCCATGATATCATAATACTGTCGATACACTTTCACATACACTTAGCAAGCACTTGAGAGGCGTTTGAAGGGCATGGGTGACTCTGTAGTGGTACATGCTAAGAGCATGGCTTTCCATTTGTATCGTTTATGGTCCAAGCCATGAATGCTAATGCAAGCCATATATTAAAAGAGCAGAACAATAAGTCTCTCTCCAAGGGATACAGTAAGGGATGGCAAGAGTCTAGGAAGAATTTCCCCACAGCTGTGTATGAGCATAAATTATCCGAGCCAAACAATCCTACCTACACAAAACCTCGCAAGCTGAATGTCCGCCACTCTATCTGTGTTGCCATGGGTACAACGCGCCCACTGCCAGAAGTCTATCCACTTAGAAAGTGAAAGTCAAGGAATGTAATCTTTCTAATCTTTCTCATACACTCATTATAGCGCTAGCATGAGCTGTTTTAGGTAAGAGCTGATGGGGCACTCATGTACTGCCCTATAGTACTGTGCATTCAGAGATGCATGTCTTGGAGGTATTTCTCTGGGGGCAGCCACTGCTGTCATCAACACTATTGGGCCTGTGGAATTCAAGGGTGAACCGAAGTCCAGAACATGGAGAGCAGTGGATTAGCCAGGTGGTCTCCTTTGTCATCTTCAGGTGACACGCCAAGTCCTACTCAGGTACCTGTAAAATTTTGGCTCAAACACAAATAAGAGTGATGTTCATGAGCATTTCTGCACTGGCATCTTAAGTGTTCTGTAAAAAGTGTATTAGTGAGATGCTAAATCTTACCTCATGAGACTGAGTACCGGATGTGCTTACGTTGTTAATACAGAAGTGTCTGACTTTCACAAAAGTTGTGTAATAAGAATGAATTTGCCATTTATATATATAGCTTCCTTTTAAGGATACTCTGCTGGTTCTCAATAGGGTTGAATTTTGGGCATGTGGTGTGACATCACCATGATTTGTTCTTGCTATATGCCCATAGCCACCAAGGGGTCAGTGGTGTTTTTTGCAGCATAAGATGAGGAGTTGTCTTGCATGAAAATAATTGTATTCTGGAAGGAACATTTTATCTTTTTATTCTATGGCCCAAATTTCGCAAATCTACATATTTTTCAGAAGTCACTTTGACACTCTTAGGAGCCATAAAGGGACCTACACTCTCAAGTACAAATATTCCAGCATAAAACATCATCCCACCACCACCTTGCTGACATTGCAGTCTTGTTGGAAAAGGGGAGCCATTCACCAACCATCCATACATCAGGACCATCCACTGTAGATCTGCATTCATCAGCAAATAAAACTGTTTGAATATTAGTCTTCACATACTTTTGAACCCACTACAAATATGTTTTCTGGGTGATAATTGGTTTGGGTGATAATTGGTTTCCTGAGTCTTTTTTTGGCACTCCAGGGACTCCTGTTTGAGGCTCGTCAGTGGCCTTTCAATAGTTACTCTTTTTATATTTTTAATTTGCTTGACAGAAACTTAACCTTAATAAGCCTTTATCTGACTAAATTAATCTGCACTCTGAATCATATTCAAATCTCTTCACAATTTGAAAATCTTTCTACAGTTTTTGTGAAATTGTTTTCACACATTTTGCGCTATTTCAAGCTATCTTCAAAAAGATTTTTTTTTCTCCTAATATTGCATGAGAACTGGGACTTATTAGTGTAGATAACCTCCTTAAGCAGGTTTCGCTTTAAGTAAGATCAACTGGTAAACTAATTAACAAACCTTTCTGAGATTCATCCCATTCATATTAAAAGACAGAACAAATGAACTGAAATGTTTTATTGAAAAACCTCAAACCAAATGATTCCGTTAAAATCCTATTGACATCACTTGCATGTACATTTGGAGGAGTTTACACACTTGCTGGTGACCTCTGTGACCAGATGGTAAAAGGTTTGAATCCCAGAACTGGCAGTGGCACCCTTGAGCAAGGTACGGTCCCCACACACTGCACCCTGCACACTATTCCCTGGGTGAATGGGTTAAATGCAGAGAAAAAATGTCACAATGTTTGGTGTGGTGTTTTCATATGTGACAAAAATAACCAGTTTTTACATATATTTGGCACTAACTAATTTTCTCATGTGGAAATTTGAATTGAGCACATTCAAGGTATCACTTTTATGTTTTCTCAACTGTCTTGCTCTGCTGTAAGTGCTGCTCAGCCCCACCACTGTTCTAACCACTATTCCAGTCCCAGATGTCATGGCGATAGCGGCACTCTCCATGTACAGTAGGTCGTTTTCCCGCCAGGCCCCTGAGGGACCAGTGCAATCACGCTGAGTGGAGGCAGTGTGGGCCTTTCAGAGTCTTTCTGAATACAAATCAAGCTTTACAGCACATGTGCATCGTCTTTTCCTTTTTTGCTTTTCTTTTTCCAGCTCCCTCATCCCAAAACCATCTTCCTCATCTCTGCAGAAAGACCTCAGGCGACATGCGTTGAACATTTAGAACAGATGGTGTTCACTTTGTTGTACAACCCCTACAACAATCGAGCATCTATTCCTTAAACAAAGGAACATCTCTGACGTCTCACTCTTTTATGTTCTGATTAATTCATGGCCTTCCTTGATGCAGAAGCCGGCTTTAAGTAAGAGGTCTGTATTTTGCCATGCGAGAAAGTGATGCCTTCTAATAACTCCAGAACATGCTAAAGCTATTCCACTCATGTCTGAAAACAACAAACCTGCCCCAGGGGTGGTAAGAAAATACCAGAAAAAAGGTTCTCTGAGACACATGCACACACAGGGCTGAGTCACTGATTTTCCTTATCGCTTCGAACTCAGAGTGCATTAGTAAAGTATAATTTCAACAAATAAAATGGTGTAAAACCATCTAAAATCACTGTTTTCCCTCCTACACGTTCCTTGTCTGCATCACTCAGCTGTTCTCTGGATCCCCTCCCTCTGTGGGATTTCCCCATCCACTTGTGGGCGAGGACTATCCGGAAAGTTCTCCCAAGTTCAAAGATCTTTTGTTCTGTTTTTCAGACTGTAAATTAAATATTTTTTTTTGTTTTTTTATGGGCATTTGCATGTTATGTCTTTTAAAAAAGCACAGTAGTGGTTATTATTATTACATGTTTTTAAATTAAACTCTGGTCCATTGTGACATAAGAACACCAAGCTAAGGCCAGCATGACACCCAAGAAATCAACACAAATCAAATCAAACTGGTGGGACTCCCAAATGAGGAGCTGTTCTGTTGATGGGTGGGTTTTTTTGCACTTCTGGTACAGATATTTAAATTTACATTTACAGCCTTTAGCTGACGCCCTTATCCAGAGCAACGAACATCAGTGCTCAAGTAGTCCACAACTGTATCAAGGACCTTGTATCAACTGTATCAACATCCACCAATCGACTATGGTACTGTAGCTCAGTACACCTGATCAACACCTGTCACTCTTACCTAACTACACCAATCATGACACATAAGACAACACCTGTAAAAGAAAGTCAGAAGGTAAAACAATGTTAGAGATGATTAGTCGCCATCTCCATGCAGATCCATGCTACTAACATTCTAAGGGTGAATGTCTGCACTGTTAAAGGACATGTTTGGGAATTTCTGATCCAAGGTGCAGTGTGTGTGGGGGTTGATGCTGCTTGGATTCCCTTTTTTCTTTGGAGAGACCACAGTTTCAGAACTTAATTCAGAATGCGTTCCGTGTAAAAATGATTGCTTTCAGAAGATACCCTCCAAAGACTCACACTCACTCACACATACAGACTCAAAAATGTACCGCTAATCAATGCTTTTCTGGTTCTCTGAAGCAGGGGTTCTCCAAGGAGAATTGTATCCCACACTCAGTAGATACTTCAGGCAAATATATAGCTGTTCTTAATAACAGTTCATAGTGCTTAGAATTGGGTGATTTTATCATTATGATGATGATTTTTGGGTTTTTATGCTTTCCTGAATATAAAGTAAATATTTTCAGGTAAACAGAAAACACTGAACAACTGCATTCATCATATAGTTAACTCCTAATTAGCCTTGTTTATATGAATTTAGTGCAAGTTGTAGAAAGCTGAGGGAAAAATAAAATCATGAAACATAACAGAAATAACCCTTAGAGAAACTAAGTATTGTGATACATGTCACATGCATTTACAAAGTTTAAATCAAACTTTTTTTTCATGAAAAGCCTGGTTGAGCTAGGATATGGCCATGTATGACCATGACTATTATCTTAGGGAAAAACTTAGCTATAAAAAGAAAGAAAGAAATAAAGAACCTTCTGTCTATACTTCATTGACCCTTGGCTCTAAAGAACCTTTCAATAAATGATTCATGAATAACTATTTTTGTAAATGGCATGCAAATAGGATGAACATTTTAAGACCTATTGGTATTTTAAGACATTTAAGACACACTTCTGGTTGCCCTGTTCTCTGCAATACTGAGCCTGTTTCTAGGAAAAGCTCCTGTCCCATTAAAATTATGAAGGTTCTTCAAAATTTTAGAAGGTTCATCATATCCTATTAACATGGTTCCTTTAAGAACCAAAGGTGCATGCATGAACCTTGCTGTACCTAAATCATCCCGCGAGGGCACAGGAATTCTCTCCCACAGCTGATGACCGGTCGTCATTCCAAAACCGCATCCATGGAGTAAAACCCATGGAAAGTTTTTCTATCAGAGCTGCTTTTGTAATTGTGCCCTGTTGTTTGTCTATTGTGGTTTTTGTGTGAGATTTTTTAGTTTTTTCTTCCAAGCATTCTTTAGTCCTGTGATGAAAACCAGATCCAGCTGACTTGTTAGAGATGTCCTGATTCACCCTTGCGTTTTGTACATGTGATAGCGTCCTTGAAAACTCCCACTGCAATCTATCTTTAGCCCAAACAGACAGTAAAGCATGTACTTCATCGACTTCCCAGTTGTTAGTTTGCATCATGGTTTTTTTTGTGCAGACAGCAAAAAAAGGGTCACTTTCCATGTTGTGATGACAGTCTGCTTGGCTGTGGCCGGCTTTTAGCCCTGCCATTGAGCAGCAAAGATACGGTTCGGGTGTGGCTTACCTTATTTTTAATGGAAAAACGACCGGATTCCAGTGGAAAAGTGCCATTTTATCATTAATCAAAATTTATCATTATATAAATTTTTCCATACCAAAAAATGGCTTTCCTAAACCTGTACTCTGAACCAAATTAACAACACTCATTTTTAAAACCATAGGATTCCTTATATCCTTTGGAGATCAGGATTTTACATAATTATTAAAAATTATGGACCATTTCCAGTCCAATATCTCCACTTGGAAAATCTATAATGAAGACTTAAATAACCTTTTACTTTTTAAAGAAAATGACTGAGGGGTGACTTTAATGGTCACGTCATTGTTTTGCTCCCCATAGGTTGGAACAGCGGCTGAAAATTAATTGAAAACTGAAAGGCGTTATGGGGAATTAGAATATGCCACATCATTTTAAAAAATGAAAAATCTTTTTTTTTTGTCTTTAAAAAATGACATCCACCACCTGCCTGAGGCATGGATTATCTCGAGCGAAAAACAGCTTAAGGAAAGGGAAGAAGAGCTTAATGCTGGAGTACTGGACTGAAGGATGTGCTGCAGTTTTGAAAGAGAATCTGAAAGACCCAATAAATGACGAACTGAGATTCTTTCCAGCCCTTTTCTCCTTTTTTCAAAATGTCAGTGTGGGCTCTGAAATTGAAGGCTTGAGATTTCCTGGAGGATGAATATAGGAGGTTTGAGGAACACTTTTTGATGAGTGAAGCTGCATATTTACTATTGGATGTCAGTCTGTCGAAGCTCATTTATGATTTGGAGGTAAACTCACACACTTCAGGGACGTTTCAGGAACATCTACAAAAACAAGACCAGCAGAACACTGAAACCCCTCAAAAGACATGAGGGTGTGTATTCATTAAGCTGCAGCGTTTCGCTAGATGTTTTGTTAATACATTATTCAGCATGATAATTATTCACCAAATTGACATTATGCTCTAGAACATCACTTTTAGTGCCTGAAAATCAGCAGAAAAACAAACGCTTTGTAAAACTGGTAGTCAGAATATTCCCCATATAAAATTAATTGGGAGTACAAAGCAAGAGCAAATTCGAGATGCTCTGTGAATGTCCTGTTTGTGTTTAGTTATAAAAGCAATTTTTTTAAAGATTTATTTATTACTTTAATTATTTAGAACATTGTTGGGTTTGCGCTTGCTGAGTCTGTGCAGCTTGTCAGTGCCCTTGATAACTAACTAGCATTGCATTCGGATTTTAAACTGTTTATTCATGAAGATGAATCGCAGTACAATAAAAATAAAAACAAAAATATTTGTTGTTTTGTTGTAATAAATGAGTAACCTGGCTTTCTTATTATTTTTTTAAATAGACTTGAATTGAAGCTTCAAGAACAAGTACATTTTAAGTAAAATGTTGCATTTTATGTCTTAAAAAAACATCAGACAGGCCAAAAAATGGGCAATCTTTTGAAAATAAATGGAATAATGGACTCTACTAAATATTAAATTTGAATACAAAAAGAAAATTGCCCGTGATAGAGGGCTCCAGTGTGTGTTGGATCCAACCAAGTCTAAGAGACTTTATTCTCCATGGGTGGGTAGCGTGTCCCTCCCTCTCAGCACATTGCTCCCCTAGCTGATGTAACAGAATTGCATGTTCTCGTAATCCAACCAGTTTGTTGAGCTGTCACTCATTGTGTAATTTATTTAATATACTGATTTAACACTTATAAGGTCTTTGGGTCTGTGGGATCCATTTTCATTTTTAGCTTAAGAAAAAATATACAAATATTTATTTTTTCAAATTGAGATTCATTCGCCTTGGATCATTTTCTGTGAGGAACATAAATCCGGGTTTAGTGAAAGTGTAGAAATCAGAGGTCCTGTGTACCCACATTTTCCATTCCTCCTCTCTGGGTCTTTATGTGTGTGTGAGAGAGAGAATGAGGGAGAGAGAAGGAAAGAGAAAAAGCAGGTGAATGGAACCAGGTGTGAGCCACCAGTGCTGTTCCCTCACAAGGTTGCAACGTTGATGCAAAATTGGAGCACACAACTCTATCTGCACCCACATTCCCACACATTTCACCCTCTGTCTGTGGGAATGAATCTTGGGGACCTGACACTATAAATAGCTCTGTCTGTGTGGTTCCACACCACAGCTGATCAAGATGGCAAAATGATTCTCTGTTCAGACATCTTACAGTTTATGTTGGAAGAGGCGGAGGGTTTTGATGGCGATGCAGAGGAAAAAGTTTCATTATGTGAGGATCATTCTGACACTGAGTGAACGATGAGCATCAGCCAGATCTGAGGTATAAAAGAGACTCAGGACCAGCCTGTGAGCAACTAGCTGTCGAACCAGCACCTCAACCAGCTTCCAACACAACCGAACCTCAGGAACAGCTCACCAGCAGCCAGCTCCAAAATCAGCAGGTGAGCAGCAAGCCTCAGGACCAGCCAGTGAGCTGCCAGCAGCTTGCAAATAACAACTAGTTTTTTTGACCTCTTCATGACCCATCAAGGTTCCCCATCAAGAGTAGGTTACATTTCTAACGGAATTCAAATAAATAACACTATAGTTATTAGAGATGAGCGAGTACAGCATTATCTGTATCTGTATCTGTATCTGTTAACCAGATGAATTATCTGTATCTGTATCTGTAC
>JBBKCR010180205.1:0-14467 GCA_037577295.1 Ladigesia roloffi | reverse complement strand
GTTATATTGATCACAACTTCCCAATGTAAGGGGCGAGTGTATATATCATGGAAATCACATATGCAGTCAATGTTTCCAGCTCCTCTGTGTTTATTGCCTCTCGCTCTCATTCATTGTTCATTCTTGAAGGGACCTGCAGCTCCCCTTTTGTTCCTTCTTTTGTTAATGTGCTGCTGGTTGATTTATCGGTCTCCCACTGGTGCCATCCAGCACAGCCTGCCGAATGTCTCGTTTTATAATCTGTATTTTACGGATAGCTCTATAATCGTTCTGTCTATGAGGGCAACAGACAGGTATGTAGCTGGGCTTCAGCCTGAACCGACTCATTAAAACACATTAAAACACAAAAATATTCTTTTATAGAACTATTACATGACTGCACAATTTTTGGGTGATATGTAACTTTGAGAGCACTACAAAAATGCTTTTGTAATGTTAACTTCTAAAAAAGCAATATTCTAGGGTTTTGGTTGTCTGTCATGTAATAAATAATAGTTGTGGGGAAGGTTTGAGGTCAGTTAAGGCTTGAATTTAAGGGTTCAATTGTTTTCCACTCAAATGACAAGCGTCCAAAGGACAGGGAGCTCCTTCTGTTCCTGAAAACGATGTGAATCAGTGGCCCATGCACGAGACAAACGCGAATATGCACTCCATCCGGCCCTGACTCAGCCTGCCTCGCCTTGCCATCCGCACGGGCAGAAGGAGGGAAATTCAGAGAGAAGGACACAATACGGCTGTTTGATTTGGACAAAGAGAACATTCTTGTCAAAGCAAAAGGAGGAGCTCGTTCTCACCATTGGGTGTCCGGGTCTTCACGCAGCCGTTAAAAAGCCTCTCAACCGGAACCGTCTTCTGTAAGAATAAGAGATTTGATCTGATCTGGGGCACTCACACTTCCACAAAGTTCAAAGCGGGCTTTAAATCAAAGATACAGCAAATTTTAAACCTCTTTTGGTTTGAAAAGAGCTCGGAGGAGCCAACACAAGAGAGCTCCTGTAAGGTTCAGAGTCAAAATGAATGATTGAAGCCGAACTTGTAAATTATATCGTAAGCCAAAATCAGGACGCGTTTCTCATCGATTGTCAGCTGAAAAAGAAGGCAATTACTTCGGGAAGACTGTAGCCACCACTAATAGGAAAATGTTGAAGATTTTAGTATTGCTATTATTGATATTCAGGATTATTTGTTTAAGGTAACATTGTTCTAGTATTAGTATTACAACCACATAACCCTGTAGTTCTCAGCAAGTCTTGACTGCTAGCCTAGTTGTTAATGAGCTAATAAATGCAACTCTTGCCTCATGCCAGAAATCAGAAATTCATTTTGATCATTTTGTACTATATGCGACTTTTACTTATTTAAAATAAATTAATTAATTAAAATATATATATATATATTTTTTTTACATTTATTTATTTATTTATTTATATATATATCCTTTCGTATTAGGAGGAATTGCACAATGAATATTATTGCACTGTGTGAAATCACTTTAAAGGAATTCAATTCAGTTCAATGAAGGAAGGTCCCTTTTAATGAAGGAGGGTCCACAGATTTTCTGCTGACTAAGCTAACCTTTTAGCTAACCTTAAATGTTAGCTTCAGTTATGTCAGCTAATATAGCTAACAGGCACTCCCCGTTAAACATATATCCTACAGCTTTAGACTTAATAAACCTAATAAATCTCCCTGTTGTTCCAAAATGGCAAACCTAAAAATGGCTAATAGTGTAAATTTTGCTCTTTAACTGATTAGTTAGTGAGCTAATTGCATTGCCGTGTTTGAAGAGGATTGCAATAAGTTGAATAATAAAAATATCATTTCTAATAAAACATAATGTTAGAGGTGCATAGTTAGACTTGGTTGTAATTTCTTACTTTAGACATATGGGTCTGTGAGTATATGCTTTTAGTATTATTGCATGCTTTTTCAAGCATTGAAGTTTCGCCAAATGGAAACTCATCCCCGGGATCTCATCTCTGCACACATTTTCTGTCTGAATTGTATTTTAACGCCCATGTAGCCCAAGTAAGTGAAGGTCTTGGTTCCCAAGGAACTAAAGTCATACTCTCTGACTTTTGAACCCATTCTGTTTACATCTGCTTTGGGTGGAAGCTGCTGTGTAGCACATGTATTATTCAAGATCATGGTGTTCTCATGCTTCAGGGCCTGACTTTCTGTTTCTTAGCACAACATATGAACCATACATTAACAAACTTTCCCTTTCTGACACAGTAAAAAATAGATAAATGAAAAAGCTTTCACAGGGTTAGCTTTCATAGCTAAAGAACTGTCTATATTTAGTGCATGGGGGTCAAACATCTCACCCATCCAAACCCCTCTGATAATGAAGAGTAGGTTGATGTTGGGCAGGTTTAGCCTTGCTCCCTTTGCATAGAATCTTCGCTTGTTGAAGTACATTCCCATCATTTAAAAAAACAATTGAACTAAAATTCAAAAATGGAAATGGAAAAATAACAACGTTTCCCCTCTTCACTTCATCTTGTCTTATGATAAATTACATGTTTTCATGTACACTCATCCGTACGCACAGAGACACACTCCTCGTTTAAGAGCATATCTCTTTTCCTGGCTGTTTTTTCTCACCTAATCCTGTCGTGCAGCGGCCCATCAAAGGCTGATTAACTAAACTGCAATGTTGATCAGGGACCTCATATCTCATCAGCAGAAGATGCTGCATTATAGAAAGCTTCAGTCTGAAGGGAGTCCCATAGACACGTCCAGAATCATGCTGTTAATTTCATGCCCCACCCCCCATCACCATCCCCCACGCTGTGAAACTTTTAAACACAGCCGGGAGGGCACTAGGCCTCTTTTTTAATCTCTAAAAAAAGGGGCTATGTTAGAATAGCTAGTCTCCATTAAGGCCTTTTACAAATCCACTGAACCTTAATTTGCTCTTTCCCCGCCTCAAGGCTACTATCTGTGGTTCCTCTCCGCACACACACATACACACACACACACACACACACGTACACACACATTACTGCCATAATTGACAGCAGGATAATGAGTGAGTCTTGCCACTGGGACAGAAAAGGAAGTGCTACAAACAGTGCTCTTCTATTCTTAAGCTATGCTTGATGTCACAGAGCCCTTCACGCTCTTGGCTGATCAATGAAGTGACTGATCTTCACAACCTGGCTCAGATTGAAAAGGGAAATATATACATGACATATTTAGTATCCTCAATCAACCTTGTGATGCAAGCCAGTTGAATGTGTTCTTTCATAGTGACAGTCACCAAGTTGTGCGATCTTTGAAGAATATCCCATTTAACCTAAAACTATAATGTTTAAAGTTGTGTCCAAAACACCTGTTGCACTCCCTTTAGAGTAACCCCTAGAAATCAAAGTTCCCTGACTTTGGTTTAGGTCTTCTTGGACATAGGAATACTAAACAAAGCTTAGCATGACACCTCAAGCATCAACACCTCATGCATACACCCGTGATGCTCAAGTTCTAAGTATTTAGTGCCTTAATAACATGTTAACAATCCATTCAAAAATAACATAATCATTTCAAATCACAGCTAGATGGTGGTAGCGCAACTTACATGTTGGCCTCTTTACTCGTGTAAATAAACGATTCCAAAAGTCAGATCAGCATATGTCCACAAACTTTTGAACCCGCAATCAGGAGTGTCTGGATTCTTGATTGGTGCTGGTATCTCAGAGACAGGCTTGAGTGCCAGGCACGTTCCTGAGCAATAACACGATCTACGCCAGGCCGCAGCATCGCAGAGTCACGAACACGAAGCAACAAATGCTCCCAGATGGTCCATGGTCCCTTCCAGACACGTGTCCAATCATCTGCTGACTTCTTTGCAGCGACGACGATTGCATGGTATGTGTTAATGATCGCACTTTCCAGCTAACGTTCCCTCCTCGCACACTTCTGTGAAGCTCTCCCTTGAACCCACCCGCAGCCAGAGTAGCCTCCACTTTCCATTTGACTCCTAAAATCGATGCAGTGTCTTTGGCCAAATCCCGAACATGCTTTCATTCAGTTTCATCATGGTCTGGATTTAGCCATCCATCGGAAAGCGGCAAAAACAAAAAAGGCATAAACAAGACCTCTGAGACTTGAATATTTTCTCTACTGCTGGACCTTGTGTCTGCAAAAAATAGGGATAACCTTGCCTTAAAATTAAATAGAATAAAAGACCCTGGCTTTGGGTATATATAGTGTTTACAGTCTGATTTCTCAAGTGTTGACCTCCATAAATGTGAGGCTATTCTGCTCTGTCTTGGGTAATACATGAAAAACCAGTGTAAAGCATGAAGTTTATTTGTGATCATTACAATCACAAGAATATTGGGATGACCTTAAGACATCCTGACTTAGCATACATATAGGGTCGGTTTCCCAGTCTAGTCTCGGATTACCCTTTTCTTTCAAGGCACTACGTAATCCAGGACTAGGATTAATCCCATGTCTGGGAACCCGACCCAAAGTGTTCATGTCTGATTTCTAGAATGTTGAAAGATGCTGTGGTCCTCATAAGCTAGAGAGGTACAAACACACGAACATATAGAATGACCTTACCTTAAGAGGACAACAAATAAAACACCCTGAATTAGGGTGCAAATAGTGTTTACAGTCTGACATCTGGAGCCTTGGCCTCCATAAACTTGAAGACATTCTCCTCTGTCTTGGGAAATACAGGTGAGAATAATGTCAGTTTGGTGAATTCTTCACTATTCCTCGCTATATAAGATCAATGCAAACACATGAATGTCATGATTACCTTGACTTCAAATGAAATTAAATTAATGTCTGACCTCTAGAGTGTTGGTAGATGTTGGTAGATGAAAATTTTGCTTTCTTACTTTGTACTTTTACAGTGAACCATATAATCGGTATCTTGAGGCCATTCTCCTCTGTCTTGGATGATGCAGGTAAGACCAATCTAAATTCTTTCCTATTCGAGGTGAGGATATGGATGAACCCTATTACAGACTAATGCAAACACAAGAATAAAGCATTGAATAACAAGTAGAATGAATAAAAATGTGTAGAAACATGAAAGTGGAGTATTGAATATAGAGCAGCATATAGTGTGGACTGCTTTATTATGTTATATTGCAAAGTCTTTTAAAAAATGACACATGCTAATTAGTAAGGCAACTTGAACAATATTAGCATGTTGGTTTCCAGAGGACAAGGGATTTTAAGCATATTTTTACACTCAACTTAGAAAAAATAAAGCTTGGTTCTACATGTAATTGTGTGCAAATGTAGACATTTGTGTCAGTGTGTAAGAGGAGAGTAGTGCAGTCCAATTATCTAATTAGCAAGCAAGCTAGCTAAGCAGCCAAATTACACACTGATCAAATAAAGGTGTTTTATACTCCATAGTGTGTTCTACTTTAGGTGAGAATTTATGATGGTTACTAAAAGAAAAGTTTTAAATGCATTTTAGAATGAATAATTTAGCAAATGTCCTCTGTGTTACAGTCCAGAAGATTTCGGTATGAATTTATTGGAGGTGGTTCAAAATGTAGAGACCATGTTCTGGCTGACTGGGGCAGAAAGAATGGTAAATTCATTATTTTCTTTAAAAAATCTCAGCAACCCACTTAGACTAGCCCCAGTCTCTTTAAAATGACCAATAAAAAAGTTAGTAAAGAAACAACATAGCTAACCCCTATGAAAAAGAAATACATAAAACGTCTAAAAGTCTTATACTGCCAGAAACAAAACCTTATGTGACACATACCACAAATGTGGCCGATTTCTCACTTTTCTCATATATGAATAAATCACACATACACATATGTGTGGCTTATAATTTATAAAACTATATAAGTTTCACATTGTATGCATTTAATATGCATTTTAAAAATATTAGTTGTAAATTCTACTTTTAGATTTTAAGATTTTAAAACTTTTTTTTAGTTGTGCTTATATTAAGCACATACATACTTGTACTTATCTCTTATTTCTTGTCTAATTCCAAATTTTATTTTACCTATATTACCTTATATTGTACCTATATGACTATGCATGTGACATTTGAATGTAGTTATAACTACATCTGATGTTTATATGGAAGTCAGACTGCATATAAAATGCATATTAAATGCATACAATGTTAAAATTTAAAAGATTTACAACAAATATGCATCATATAGGCATTGTGTATGTGTGCTTTATTCATATATGAGGAAAATTTGAAATCGGCCAGTTTTGTGGTATGTGCCACATAAGGTTTTGTTTCCGGCAGTATAGGACGTTTTTATGTATTTCTGTTTCAGATGGGAAATAACAAAAAGCCACATCAGCAACCATTGCATATCACAAAATGTACCACTTGTAACATTAACCAAAACATTTCTGGTTATGTTTTTGGAAAAACCCAGTATTTTATCTATTGGGACAACTGACAAGAAGCCATTTTGCTGCACAATTTAATTGAATTTACCATTAGAGGAAACAGCATTCTAAGTGTATTAATAAAACTTGATGTCAACATATAAAAATGGTGTTTGCTCTTCTACACACTTGCCGTTTGCTGCTCTTACACTTGGTACACTGCCACACAACCACTCTACAGATTAGGGATGTGACTTTTTGGCAAAAACACTATTCGAAAATCGAGGAGAACTTGTTGAAAAATTTCCGGAAATCGACCCTCATCCGCACGCATGTGCGCATGCGCACAAACCCATGACGACAGTTTTCACAAACTGTTAAATCACACGACACACACAGTTTCAAATCACAGTACAGTAAATTAACAAGAGCAACTCTTTTATTAAACTATATTCTACCAGGTGTCTCAAACCGGTCCAGAAAGGGCCGCTGCAGGTTTTCATTCCAACCAAGCAGGAGGCACACCTGATTCCACCTTTGTAATCAGTTGGTCTTGGTTTTCAGTTACTCAGGTGTGGTTGCTTCTTGGTTGGAACGAAAACCTGCACCCACAACGGCCCATTCATGGACAGGTTTGAGACCCCTGTGACTAACCCAATAAAAAAAATAGCATCACTAACCACATTTAGAACTGTATGAGGCTAAATCTGGTGAAACGACCTGAGGTCACTCCTGCGGGGGGCACCGCTCTTGGATGACTGTGCATGGTAGTGATCTGTAGTATGCCAGCTTCATATAACACAGTTTGTACTGATCTTCATTGCCATTTAACACGAAAGAGTCCCATATGGAACTTTTACCAGCCTTAGGTCTCTGCATTATTCATGTCACAAGGTAAAATTCAGTTTTCTTCTTCTGGAGTAGCCTATGGGCTTGTAGACCGGTCTCCCATGCCTGTAGGGAGCTTTAGTGTTAGCAAAACCCTCAGGCTGAGTTCATGCTTTACATGATGTATTGGTGAGGAAATGTCCTTATTTCTGTTTTTTTTTTGTTTTGTTTTTTTTGGTGTCCCTTAAGTGAGATAATGGGATTCGAAATAACTATTCGATATTCAAACGTATATCGAATATTTGAGTATTTGAAAATATGTCTCATCCCTACTACAGACCACCCTCTTTCTGTGCATTTTCTCAACACCCCCTATGGGCGGAGACTATCATGAAAATCCTCCCAGGCTCAGAGATCTTTTGTTTTTTTCTGTTTGTTAAAACCTCAAATAACGGACATTTGGGCGTTTTTGTTTTTATGGGCATTTGGTTTTGAAAACCCCCTAGCAGCTTACATGTAGGGTTAGGGTTATGTGCCAATCCAAGCTCAGCATGGCGTCTGAGACCTTGAGCATCAGCACAAACTTATAAAGAGCTGTTTGGTCGTATGATGACAATTTATCATCAGTTGCACCCATGTTGTAATGGTGACAGACAGTTCCAATCGCCTAAGATCATCTAAAATAAAAGCATACTTTTGTTATGTTTGGTAAAGTGGCAAAGAGTTAAAATATTCTTAACTTATTTCCTACATCAGTGACCAAATGGAGAGAATTCCATCAGCAGTCGGAACAGAAACAGCCCCGTCGCCGCACAACCCGACACAACGAGGATCCGATAAAGGGTCGAAGTTCTGAAGGCTCTGGGGAGAGGGAAATTAGCCCCATGTTAGCGACCCAATCGCCGGGTCATTTCTCCCGCCGGAGTGGTGCTCCTGTTGTGATTGCTCAGAGCCAGATGTCGGAGCCCATTAGAAACGCGTGTCATTCTAATCTTCCGAGGTGACTCACTTTTCCTTGACGTGTGTCAGAAAGTCTTAATTGGTCTCCTGTTGACTCTATAATAGGGTTTTACTTCTGTCAAGTTTGTCTAAAAAGGACCATTGCATGCATTTACTGGCCTATAGAAACAGTCCTAATGGTTTTAGAGAGGAATTATTGTTTATAATAAAATCACTGGCCACAGCTATAAATTATTATAAAACACTAGCCAGTTTTTTGTGCACCACAGGTTATCTCATATTTACTTCATAAACTGAAGATTTGTATTCTTTCTAAGCTTTAAAAAGTTGTAGAGTGAACAATGGTAAATGCAAATATCTGTTTCCTTAATAATATAAAAAAATCTGTATGTGTCTGACTCTTATTAACTGTTGTGTGGTGATGCGGAATCAAATTCCTACTTTTTTAATTTTGTAATTTACAGTGAACCAAATAGTCTCTATAGTAATTTAGTGCCTCTGAGATGGATAAAGGAATTGTTTAGCCTGTGAACAGACTGGTCAAACTGGGTCTAACCATAGTAAATAGGTGATCAGCTCTCAGTTTAAATAGAACGGGGTTCTACCAGTTCATTAGGACTGTCAGAGTAGTGTTCAGTGAGTTTTAATATAAGTGTACAAATCAAAAATATAAATGTGTGTAAATCATTAGATGTCCCATGTCCCATTTTTTAAATCTGCCATAAACTTTTAAATTCTACTGACAAATAAAAATGCATATTTGTATTCGGTTTTGCCTTTCATGAATATGGAACGAATGTTTCAAGTAGACGGCTGCTCGAACCAATGCACCCAAAGGAGCCTCCTCTATTAGCGGGAGCAGATGGCTAGTCTCTCAGCCACCAGCCTCGGAGATGAGCCGCGCCTGTCTGTATTGATGTGTCATGCCTTAAAAGAAGGGCATGCCATGTGACTCACAAGTCTGATGCCATTCAGGCAAACAACTGGCACAGATGGGAATAAAGAGGCAGCGAAATGAACGGTGGAGCGGCTTTAATGCTGCTGAATGAGTGGCTGCATGGACCATACAATCAGAAACAGGAGTTCCTGAAGAGTTTCCTTTGTGGCAAAAAGCAAAGTTTCATGGGTATAAGCTTCTCTCTTAAAAGGATAAAGCCTGCCGGAGTCGGGATTGTCTAGGAGAAAGCAATTATCAAGCTCACTTGAAGTACATTCTCTCAAATGCGTCATTTTTTTACCGCCAATTTTTGTTCCCTTAGACAAGGCTTGCATTGCTTCTTTCACCAAAGCCCATTTTTCCCCCTTTCCACTTTACAGACACTCTGTGCTGTCTCCTGTATTTTCAGTCGATCAGTCATTATGAAAATAGGAGGCATAGCGGCCATTGTATCTCCGAAAGCAGTCGGAGATGGATCGCACGCAGCCGCGGCGAGTTGGAGGTTATGTAAACTTCCCACGCAGTATCTCTCCAACAGGCCCTGCAAACATATTGTCATAATTGCGGCTCTCTGGAAAAGTAGCCTACTAAAAAAATGCCGTTGAGCCAACTGACAGGCCCGCTGCCATTCTGAGAGCCGCTGCGTTCAGAACCTGTTTCTCTAGAGTGGCACATAATTGTTATTTATGGGACGATGTTTATTAACATAATAATGAGGTTTAGTAAGGAAAACTGAGCATGCCGGACGGTTTATTGGAAACAAAGGCCTCGGAAATGAAGGTTATGATGTGAGGTTTATTTTATCAGGGAGTTTTAGTGTATTTTAAGAAGAAAGGACCATCCACAATTGACAGAAATGTTTGGTTTGCATTGCACAGTAGGCGATAATGAGCGATTACCAGTGTTTCCAACTGTTTTCAGTAGCTAAAGTCTGCTCGAAAATTCACAAGATGTCGCTAGATGATGTCATGCGTATATTTGCATATTGATGACGTCGTATTTGCATTCTGCGTGTCCGTGGCAACACCGTTTGCACGTTCACATCTATGTCAGCTGCCAGGCAGTCATTGGAACATGCTGCTCCTTTCAACCGGAGGAGCGCTGACTGATCAGAACAGACACAGGGAGATGAGTGCCGGGAAAGCAAGACCTCGTGCTTACAGGACAGTGCTGGCGACATTTAGAAAAGGTTTGTCCAATAGTCGCTAGATTTGTCGCTAGGTGCTTTTTTGAAAAGGGGGGTCTGAAAAGTCGCTAAGTCGACAACACTGGTGATTACTGCTTTACTATTCAATTGTAAAATCAGCATAACGTTGATTACATAATTATCTATGTATTGAAATATCAGTGAGAGTATTTGAGCTACAGTCTGGGCATAAATATAGAAAAATCCCCTAAAAACAGTAATGTTCCCCTTGGGATTACCCTGTGGTTCTAAATTAAACACTGACATTCCAAGCTTGGAATAAATAAGTAGTAGTTTGGGTGCTTCCTTTCTACACTGACCATTTTACACACTAACACGGTTTAGACCATCTAACACAAACTCACTTGTTAGATCGTCTGGGACACACACACACACACAAACTGGTTGTGTTGCTAATTTTATTTACAGGTTCCTAATGATATTGATGGCTAATCAGACATTGTAGGACTTCATCCCAGCCCCTGAAGGCCTGACCAGTTGGAGAGCTCACCCAACTCCATCTACCTAGATGCAGCAGAAAAAAATCTGTATTTGCATTTTGCTTTTGGAGAAAGTATGCCTAGTATCATTTAAAACTGCTCATTAGACCATAAACGGGGAATTTCTGTTTAGTCATTTCCATTTTGCAGGTTTCCCCCATGTCCTCTCTCTTAAATGACAAATGACAAACTCTCTTAAATTATATAATAATAATAATAATAATAATAATAATAATAATAATAATAATAGTATTAAAACATTCTACTATGAAACCTAAATTAGGCAACAGAAGAAAAAAAAATGCCTTTTGCCTTTGGAGAATGTGTTTTATTTAAAATATGAAATAACATCTCATTAAACCACAAGTGAACATGCTTTGCATAATGTGTCATCTTTCCATGTTACAGTTTTCCATTAGCATGCAGACGAGTCCCAAGTCTAAACTGGGTTTATCTAATTTTATCTAATTTATTTAATCTGATCAGAAAGGAGCCGGAGAAATGTGAGATGTGCTCGGAATTAAGAGGGGAAAATACTGTTGAACGTTATAAGAATGCCTTGCACAATGTTAATCTATGGGTTAAAGGGTGATTTTGCTACAGGATTCTATCTTTGGTGTGTGGAAATGGAGAACATATTTCATTCAGGTATTATCACCCGCTGGCCTAGTCGTTAGGGTGTTTTTTTCTGTGGTCTGGAAGTCATGGGTTCAAATCCCAGGACTGATATTAAATTCTGAGGTACCCTTGCGCGAGGTACCGTCCTCACACGCTGCTCCGGAGGGGCCCACTGCTTCACTTGGTGAACAGCTTCATTTTCATTGTTATTGCTATCATGAGGTCAAATATCTCATTATTATGCGTAGTTGTTTATTATGTGCAATACATTTACTTCTATCACTCTTATTTGCAATAACAGAATCAGTATTGAAATCAATTCAAAACCACTATTTGTGTTACTAACTTTTTATATCTTAATTGAATCTTAATTGATTATTACAGTATTTTGTGTAAATATTCCAGTGTAATTGGGGCCAAGCATTGCCTAGGTTGTTTTTATTTGGACAAATCTGAATTACACCATGTTTCACGTTGTACTTGCTTGTCTTTGTGTGTCTTAGTGCAGTTGCCATTGAAGTTTATTCTGGGATCAAGAAGGTTTTTGATTGTGATTCAGAGCAATTGCACGTTCTCCTGAAGTCAAGGTTTATTGTGGAAACGATTTGAGACACTGTGGTGAAGGGTGAGTGCGGAGTTTGGGGGTTCCAGGGGAAAAGTGAACAGCTATGAAACATCAAACTGAGGCCTTTTCACTTTTCCATTTTTCCACTAAATAGCATGGAAACCTCCTCCAGCCAGACAGGGGCAGTGGAGCACAGGCGGGCGTGCGGCCTCGGTGGGGGGGATCCCAGGGACTTGTGAGTAATGAGGAGCTGGTGAGCTCCGTTTGAGTCTGGCTACAGATGAATCATTCTGGGCTGCTGTCTCCTCCCCGTCACTCCTGGAGGCCTGCTGCCTGCCCACCCATCTCTCCGTCCGCTCTGAACCGCCTGCTGCTGCCCAGCGGCATCGATTCTTCCAGAGAACAGCTCGATCGCACCTGACGAGCTGCTGTATGCAGACGCAGCGGACCACCAAGGATCTGGGAGCCCGCACAGTGATCAGAGGAATGGAAAACCTCTAGAATCAGGAATATTTTAGCTAAAACAGCAGAGCAAACATGAGCAATTTGCTAGGTTTGATATGTGCATAACATGAGAGAGGGAAAGAGAGAGAAAGGGGGCAGAGTGAAAGAGAGAGAATGGATTTTGAACTTTAAAAAATGTATTTGAACGTAAAACAAGTCTTTTAATGATTTAGCCTTGCAGTCTCACCACCCACCTGTCATAAGGAGCTACATGTGCACATCTTGATCCACCACTCATTTTTTCATATTTTGCTTCCAGAGATCCAGACGTTCTTGTATTTTAGTGTAGTCTTGAGGAACAGTTCTCTACGTTTCCTGAAGGACTTTCAGGGACTCTCATTTCCTTCAACTCATATGTTTGTTCGTAAAGACACACTGTGACTACGGAAAAATCATTCAAGCAGAACAAAGAGCGTTTAACTGAAATCATAAACCAGTGAAGAAGCAGGAGCAGATGATTCCAGATGTAAGAGTAAACCTCTTTATCTATTCTCCTTCTCCACACTATATCCTCTCAGAGTAAAACACGTATGTGCCTTTTTTTATTTATTTCTCAAGAAACCAAAGATAAGTCAGTTTGACAGGTTTGCAATAGCAGTTTTGTACCAACAAGGTGAATCCAAGCAAAGCATAAAGAAATAAGGGGTGACTCAAGACTTTGGCACAGTACTATATATCTATATATCTGAAGAATAGAAAATGCTCTTTCCCAAACTGTGTTCTTAATGTTGGAAGCATGGTGTTGTCCAAAATGTCTTGGTCTGGAGAAGCATTAAGATTGGCCTTCACTGGAAGTAAGGGGTCTAGCCCGAAAACTGAAAAACAGGCATGTCCCAATACATTTGACAATATAGTGTATATGGTAAGATATAAGTAACCCAATTCCATCAAATAATTTTGAAACAAATGGCGTCTATTAATTTTGCAGGAATTGGCAGCTTAAGCTGAAGGGTGGTGTAAAAGCTGAGCAAGCTGACAGACAAGCATCTGGATCCAGGCAGGTTCGTCTACTCCATTCTGCTCAGAAAATAAGCAGCTTTCCATTTAAATATAGTGGTCATCCAGGCAATTCATGGGCTCAGTGTGGGTGGGCAAGTGTTGGGCCACCACGGGTTTAATACATCAGCTTCAGTCAGTTTCTGAATAGGTTCTAGAGCCTTTTAAAGAGCACTTTCTAACTTATAAAATCAGATTTTACTAATATAGTGCTGAGGGCTAAACAAGGAGTGGGTCACAAATATTGTGGTCATCCAGGCAATTGTAGGACTTATGTATGTGTGGACAGGGAACAAACTAAAGGAAAAAGCAACTCTAATTGTGTGGGCAGTGTTTGGCCACGGCTGTCATTTCTGGAACATGTTCTAGAGTTCCTGTAGAAAGATTTGATGTGTGATTGTATATTTCGGGCACATTTATAGATATGTGAAGGCAACACTATACCACATATACGCTGCAGTGTCTCCCATTAACAAGCAGAAGCTCCTGAGATTTCCATGTTCCTGAAGAGTCAGCAGATAGGAGGTCACACATCTGGCATCTGACAGTTTTGAGGTGATTTCTGTGGTGGATATATTTATATACATTCATATTTATCTGTGTGCATTGACATAACTGGGCTATATGTGTTGCCTGAGGTTGGGAGGGGCATTTGTATACAATACAATTGTAAAAAAATTATTTTTAAATTTTGAACACATTGTAATAGCTATTTAAGTGTATCAATTAAATTCAGCTTAAGTGAGCAGTTTAGGAATCAGTGTGATGTTTGGGTCAAGTGTGCAATCGATTTAATGAGAAAACTCTCGGGAAGATACGCCCCCAATCACACACGCACACACACACACACACACACACACACACACACACACACACACACACACACACACACACACACAAACATGTTAATGGAACACAGGAACCAATGGAATTCTATAATCAGATAGCAGGAAATGTAAGGTTGTGAAAAGTGTCTACTGTCCCCTTCTCTTGACTGAGACTGGTTTCATGTCTATAGGCCCTTTAACTGAGAA
>JBBKCR010180118.1:0-14474 GCA_037577295.1 Ladigesia roloffi | reverse complement strand
ACCTATACCGATGTCTCAGTTTCTTAAACTGTAGAATCTGCGGAATTCTTTAATGCGCAGAAAATCTTAAGCATTATAGATATAAAAGAACCCACGAATGAGTAACCTTAATCTTGATCCAACCATAAATGAACTTAAAACTCTCAATCACAAGTTTCCTTAGCAGCACACATTTTTATTGCTTAAAATAGCCTTATGGTTTATGGTTTGACTCTCTCTGTGCTTTGCTTTTCTTTAATGCTGAAAAAGTGTTCAAGCTTTTTCCTTTTCTCATGAAATAAAGAGAAATGTTTTGTCTCCTCTATAAGACATGACGATGGAGGAGGTGAGAGAGTTCGAGCGTGCCACTCAGGAGGCCACTAATAAGAAGCTGGGCACCTTCCCTCCCGCCATCTCCATCAGCGAAACGCCCCTGCCAGGCTGCGGCCGCAGTGGCCCCTCCAGCGCCCCGTCCACCCCGCTGTCCACGGAGGCGCCGGACTTTCTCTCCGTGCCCAAAGACAGGCCTCGGAAGAAGTCAGCCCCCGAGACCCTCACCCTGCCAGACCCGGGCAGGAGGGATTCCGGCTACAGGCTGTCCAGCCTCTTCTCCTGGGGTTCCAGCTCTGCCCAACCAGAATGACCCCTGGAGGGACAGGCCCGAGTTCACGAACACAGAAATGTGTGCCCCATACACACCCACGGCGAGCCAGTCTCGGCTAAAACAAGGAGAAAGAGAGAGAGAGAGAGAGAAGGAGAGAGAGACACTCAAATGCTCAAACACACTCGTAAAGTGGCTTTCCAGCCTCTCCAACCTCTCCAACCTCCAACACTACAAAGGAACTCAGCCAAGATCTACAGTAGACCCAAAAGAAGTGCACAGACTTTACAAAAGCATCTCAGTCCACACTTAACAGTATCTCAGGAGTAGTTGCATTGATGACAAGGTCAAGTGGTATTATTATTGTCATTATTATTATTATCATTTTGAAATGTCCTATAATTTGTTAGTTTCTGTAGTTTTTGTTGTTTTAGAGGGACTTACTATTCAAATGTGCACTTTTCAAGTAGGAAATAAAAATGAGTATTTTGTTGCTGTTTTAAGGAAACCTCTTACCTTTGATATGGTAATTAGAAGAAGAAGTAAAACCCATTCCTAATATATACATTTAGTGGCAAGATATTATTACACATAATGTTAGATCCTATCTATTGAAACGCATGGAGACCTGGCATTTTCTAATGGTCTATTAATAAAGAGGTGTGAGGTTTTGGTTCAACAGCGACAATCTACTTCTGCTAAGATAGAACTGACTTCTCTTTGTTAAATGAATTTCAGAGAAGGACTAGTTCAAAACTTTGTTTTTCTGTTTTGGTGTTCCTCTAAGTAAATATTTTTCTCGTGTTTTTCTGGTTTTTTTTTTTTTGTCTATTTAGACTGGACTGGATCTTTTACACCCCCGTCTAATGATGGATTCTTGAACCCACCTTTTGAGTTTACCTTTGCTTTGTTTGGAGTTTGGTTACAATAGCTGTACTTCAGTTTGTAAAAATGTTTATCTTCGTTTCTTGAAACTTATACCATGTTCCTATTTTGACTTTGACTCGTTGCTCTGCTGAGCTGAAGAATAATGCCTATATCTCCTTATTCTTTACAATGATGTCCGAACTGGAGATTTTGGACAGTTTATGAACTGCCATGCCTCTGTTTGTACAGTAGCTTTCTGCCCATGATAATTTGTCAGTTTGAGTAGTGTTCGTCCATACAAACTAACTGATTGTATTGTATTTTACATGATATTTCCATGGCTCATTGTAATGTAATGCATTGTAGTATATAAATAGAAAGTTAAGTTCTCGACGAATGCTTTTCAGGATGCCTGGGCTGCTGTATATAATGTATGAGAAGTGCTTGTTGCTGGATGCTGTGTACTTTGTAAACTGAAAGGCTCTTTATTCTCGCTAGGTCACGCATATCTGTTCTTTCAGAATGCACGCCGTTTTCTGTGGAGCGTGAACATCAAGCCGAATGGCATATCATGCTCCTTGATGTAAACATCCATTATGAAAATAAAGCTTTTGTTCTCTCTGCGGTCAATTTGCTTCAGTTCACTTTATGACTGAAAGTTCTGCTCATTACGGATTTCTTCTGAAATCAATTGTACCAGTTGGTGGTTTCCCCCCAGGCTTCAATCTGGATGCTGGAACATTGCTGTGGGGATTTGATTGCATTCAACCATAGGAGCATTACTCAGGTCAGGCACTGATGTTAGTTGGGTTTATTTTATGGATTTTTGTGACAGTGTGTGCGTATACTTTGTCTTAGCATCTAATGTAGAAGTACAGCATTTGGGAAATAACCAGTTTAGCTGGAGAGATTAAACGTATTATGGACTCCCTCTAGTGTTCAGAGTATTGAAAGCATGAAAGTGACGTTTTCTTCATTCAGGTGGAATTTTTCCAAATTGCAGGAATATTTAAAAGGAAATAGGAAAAGATTTTAAGTTTTAGTATACTAAGGAGTAAAAAAACAAACAAAATAATGTTACATTTAAGCATCACCTCAAAAGAAGTCGCGAAAATGTCCTTGAGCATAGAGATTCCAAGTGTCTACTAAGTGCACTGATCAAGTGAAACTGTAGAAGAGCAAGAACTCTCTGTAATGAAATCACATTTATTGTAACCATTAAATTTGCCATTTAATCACAAGATATGGCGATGAAAGCATTGAAAACAGACTTGTGTTCACTTTTAAACTCGTTCATTTTAACTATTTTAAGATAAAAGTCCACCTATTACGATCCAAGAATTTTCTTTTGCGTTTAAAAGGGCATGACATTTGAACTGCTAATTTAAAGGTTCACATTTCGTTAGAAATATCTTTCCAAAGACTTTTCTGTGTTTACAGAAATATCACAAAAACCTTTCATTTTCCGTGTCCTAGGGCTAGTTGCCTGAATTACATTATATAAATTGATTCTGAGAGGTATCTAAAATAAAAAATGGCACATTCACGAATTATGGCAAATACCAGAAACCGATCTGAAGACAGCACATGAACACCCTCTGCCTACACTAATTGCCGAGATGAGATCAACAAAATCGTGCATGATAAGCGTACTTAATGAATTTGTATGTCTAAAAATTTTGCCCAAATAACAGCTCAAGACAAAGTGTGGGTCCGTCATATTTATTCTCCACTACGACAACAAAAGCACGGTGATTTACACATTTCCTAATTACAACTGGAAAGGATCATCAGCAAGTGAAGGCAACATTACCTAATCTTATCTTAGTGATTTTGCCTGGATGACTTTTATTTTGAAAGCCAGTTGACTGTGCCTTTCTGGAGCTCTCCTTCAAAATCACAACAAACAATCAGTGTTTCTTCAGGTCTGTTTACCAGCCAGATTTTAGCTTCAGGAATTTGTGCCAAAATATTAAATTAGGAATGCTTTTATTAAATAAATTCTGTTTATGTAATAGATAGCACCGTGATGATAAAAAAACTGCCGTCAGTGCTAGCTAAAGCTATGTTGTGGTAGCCAGCGGCACAGCAGAAGCCAGTAATGTTAGAAACATGAATAGCTGGTGTCAGGTCAGTGTTAACAGAGGAATTGTGAAATATGGTTCACTTCAAAGTCTGTACAGACTTTAGTAATTGAACAGGTCTTCACTAAAACAATGAAATAATAGTGCTGGCCAATACCATTTTGCGGTAGCCAGCAGTTGCTAGTGAAGCGAAGAAATGAAAGCAAAAGTAGGGATAAAGTAGGTGTTTAGTCTTTAGTAATTGCAAAAAAATTGTGCTAATTGTACGTTAAGATATAAATTGAAAGTTCAGTGGATCCTTATCGTCTTGTATAAAAACTTCACAGCACACATTGTGAATTTCTTTCTCTGAATATATCTATTCACCAAGTGAAGCAGTGGACCGATGAACCAGTGTGTGGGAACGGTTCCTTGCTCAAAGGTATCTCCGTAGTGCCACTAACTATTCTGGGATTCGAACCAACGACCTGCTGATCGCAGGTGCAACTTCCTGACCACCAGCTGCCCCAAAATTAGATGGCTGATGTTGGGCCAATGTTATCAGAGTAGTTATGAAATGTGGCTTTCTCTAAAGTCTTTGTAGAACACAAAAGACATTGCATAGGCATTTAGTTTTCACAAAAACACAAATAACCAGTAGCTATAGACATGGAGTATCGTCGCCACAAGCCGAGGCAGTCTGATTCTGTCCAAAGCCTTAACCAGTTTCATGAACGGGACAGAGACTCTAATGAGGAGCGTTATGCTCCTAAACGCTTTCGAGCAGGTGGTGAGACGTCTGCTTCAGTTCCCCAGGCCCTGAGCATACGGAGGCAGCTGTACGAGCGGGACTTTCCTCTGTACAAGCAGCCCGTGGAAGTTGGAGTTTTTTCCCTGGACTCGGAGCGAAAATTCTTCACCGATTCAAGACAGCTCCGATACTACACTGACCCTGGGAAGAGTCCCAATTTCAATCTAAGAGACGGTTATCAGGACCGCTTCATCAAAAGGGACGATGGTGTTAAGGAGAAACTTGACCATATATTGCGCTGGATTCTGGTGAACAGAGTAAAACTTCAGTCAAGAAATGCTGCCGCGCCATCATCAGCCTGGTAAGAATATTTTGTAAGTGTGTGTAAAGTGTCCATTTGTCAGACATGACCACAGCAGAGTATGAAGTTATTTTTCTGCATTAAATCTATTCGCCCAAGAGAAGCAGCAAGCAACCAGGAACACAGCAATGGAGCAGTGTGTGGGTACACTACCTTACTCAAGGGTACCACAGTGGTGTTACTAGCAGGCCTGGGATTCCAACCCATGGTATTCCTATCACAAATGCGCCTCCCTAACCACAAGGCACGTTTTTGTTTTGTTCATGAGAAAAAGGCCCTTATCCTCCTTTCTCCTTATATTAAGACCCCTTTTCTGAACAGCCCTATATATGACTTTACCATTAATTAATTGAATTTTGAGTGGTGGAAGTCATCAGTTAATTCAAAACAGGCGGTTATTACAGAATGTATGAAAATCTTAAGGGGTATGATAAGTCCAATGCCAGACAGTCTTTACATGATTCAAGTGGTTTAGAAAGATGGTTTCATCCAACATCCAACTGTCAAAAGCCAGAATATTAGCTGATGCTGTCCTATGCCAGGCTGTGTGTTCTGTGCTGAACTACATTTGTTTCCAGTATGCTAGGTGTAGACTTTGTCACATGGCGAGGCCACTTCACCAAACTGTTGACCACTCCATATGAGACTCAGGAGGGTTGGCTGTTGGCTGCGTCTAAATTCGGCGGCACTATTTACATCAGTGAAGTGGAGACGGAGGCTGCCCGAGTGAGCAGAGAAAACCGCTCGGAGAGGCATGAAGAGATGATGTATTGGGGTTATAAGTTTGAGCAGTACATCTGTGCAGGTATTTTATCTGTGACCTGGTTACTAATGTGACTAATACCAAATTTGCAAAAAATTTCAGACCAAAAAATATTTTTTTCCCTTTTTGTTCCTAATTTTTAGATGATGTGAAAACTGTCCCTGATGGAAATGGAGTGGTCAACACTAATGAGGCTTTCTGCACTGTGGTCCAGACCCGCCTGGCTGACCATAAGCTTCTCTTCTCTGGAGAGGTGGACTGTCGGGACAGAGACCCCAAAGCACCTCCAGCTCCAGCCTGCTACATCGAGCTCAAAACTTCAGCGGAAATCTGTACCCCGAAACAGCGCAGTAACTTTCACAGGTTTGCCTTTCAACTGTGCTTATGCATGTGACACTTCTCTCTCTCAGCAGTTATTTTTCTAGCCAATAATTAAATGCAGACATTTTAGGGCAGTAATCCAGGATTGCCTGAATGTTCTCCTCTACTGGGGTGTAGATATGTCAATGTACAATATTAGCTTGGAATAGGTCAAATATAAATATCTGTCTCATTTTCATAATTCTGGTGAAAGCAAAGACCTGCAAATACTGATGTCGTACCAAAATTCCTGCGCTTTTCTAGAATTGTTTATTAAAATGTCCAGTAGGTTTGCTATATCATCATGAATGTATAGGTTCTTCTTTTATTTTTCATAGATACAAGTTGCTGAAATGGTGGGCGCAGTCTTTTCTGCCTGGAGTTCCACGAATAGTTGCAGGTTTTCGAGACCAGGATGGGGTGGTGGTCTCTGTAGAGACATTCCACATCTCCAAAATATCTCAGCTCATCAAGGTCTGTTCATATTATTCAGTGGAATGTAGAGTAAGAGACTGTATTTAAAATAAATATATATAAGTATTTTATCTGGAAATGCGAATTGGTGCCTTGACTTGCGAGTTAAGTGACGGAGCTCATAACTCAAATTATTGAAATAAATTGAAATGCCAGGCCTCCAAGAAGGTTTTTTGTTATGTTTTTAAATAAGAATGTGCTTAAATAACAAATATTGTGTAAAAATACAATAGAATGTACCGCAATAAACTGGTTTTATTAAGTACAGCATTTGCCTTGGAGATCAGAGAACTTGAAGATACCTCGTCTGTTTAATTCGGGCAAAAGTGTTGAGGTAATCCTCAGCACCTTCATATCCACGCTCACTGCCTCACCACGCCTGACAACCAAATGCTTTTTAAACTCCTCAAACCATCTGACTTTAAATAGTTTGTTCGCCGAAGTGCCTGGGTCTGCATGTTGTATCCTCCATTACGGGATCTCCTTCAAGCTGCTTCTCCATCAACCACACCATCAGCATTTTCTCCATGTGTTCGTGGATAGATGTCTGCTGTTTCGAAAATATTTGAACAGCCTTGGCTGGCGTTATAGCCTTTATCGACTCCTGCTTCAGTAAAGTGAAGACTGTAGAATTGCTACACTTGCACTGCTTCGCCAAGTCACCTACATGCACACCTGGGTTATGCTTTCCTAATTTCCTTCTTTAGTTCAATGCACATCACCTGCTTCCTCTACCTTCGCACTCACTTTCTTTGGATACGTAGACGGATAAAAGTTACAAGTTCGTAACCTGAATTTTAGTTCTCAACTCAAAACGGAAAATTGACTTGGAGACAACTAGTATCTCGTAAATTGGGACACTCATTAGTCAAGGTACCACCGTAATCGAATTTGCATAATTCTGGTGACTGTGTATGATTTGCTGTTACTCTGGTGAAAAAACGGTTTGAAAGTAATGTATTTTTTTTAATGAAGAATTATAAGAGACTCAATAAAAAGTCCATCAGCAGGTGAAATGATTTCATATATTTGCTCTAAACCCATGGTTAGCAGACAAATCTTAAAAGCCATATCCAGTCTTTAGTTTGGATTGTGTTTAATATTAATTTAATTATAACAACTGAAAAATATGGAAACATTTGGTTGCTCATAATGACACATTTTCAAACCATTCCGTCACTGTGTGTGATGCAATTATGAAAATGAGTTACCTTAATTGGTTCCGGCCTGTTTCTCATATAGACTGAGCAAAACTGCTGGAAGCCGACAGTCTGCATGAACTTCTGCTGTGACTTCCTGTCCTTTGTGAAATCTGTTGTGAAAGAGGATAATCCAAGGTATGCAGTTTGCTTATTTCATATATTTATTCACACCTTCTAATTACTTATCTGGAGGATATTTTCTTTACTTTCCTCACATTGTTTTTCAGAGTGGTGTACCTGTTTGCTTGGGATCCACACAGGGACGTGACTTACTCCGTTCACAGAGATTCCGAGTACACGTTCCTCCCAGACTGGTATGTTAAGGAAATGGCAAGTCACCGTGTTCCTGAGACTCACCACTAACCCTTAAATGAAATGGTTATCTGTACATATGTAACTTCTGAATTTAGTCTTCCAGTATTTCACCAAAACTGCCCAAAACACAAAACAGTGTTCACAAAACAGCCAGCATTAAGTTGTTCATTCTGAATAGCTACGTTTGTACTTGTATGACTTGCTGGCAACTCACATGTTCTTTTTCCCATTGGGTCATGTTATCAGAAATGCGATGTTTAGAAATAAGTGGTCTGCTTTTAAACTACATTGCATAAAATTGTGTGTGGGGGGGGGGGTTGTTTTGTTTTTACAGTTTATGTTCGCTGTTATTAAAAATAAATGTAAAATGCCTATGTAATGCAAAAGTGTAATGAAGTATTTAAGCGTTATGTGTCAAAACATGCCATTCACCCATAAGATATATAGAATTTAAAAATAAATAAAATTTGTGACATCACAAAAAATGCTAAATTCAACCTACAGCCATTTAGCCTTGCACATTCACATCAAAGCTGTAAAAGATTTTTTAATCCTAGCTGATTTTTGAAGGACACATGCCAGTCGGACTGTTTTTAAAGTCCGTCTGTCTTGAGGACACAACAGGTAGTTTAATTCTAAGGGATAAAAGGAAGCTAAAAACTGTTTTGTGTGTTTGATTTTGGTTTAGAATCCCATAAAATCTGGATTATTTGGGGCCTTTACAGTTTTAGTCCGTCCATGCAAACAAAGCAATAAAAGTCTTGATCTCTTCTGTAAGTTGTATTTAAACTAAATTGAGATGTGTGTCATATGTCCCCTGTTTAAGTTAACACACAAGACTTGAACAAGGTGTTTTTTGCATAGACTACCTTTTATTATAAGTAGAATCTATATTTCATCTTTTCATCGTGTCCAAAGAATGTACATTCAAGTCATTTTAAATACAAATAAAGGTGAATCATACATAAGGTGTTCAAGTATGAACTGTACTGTAATGTAAACTATATTACATTGTATCAATATCTCTTACTAACTAACACAGCTTCAGTGATCTCCGGTTGTACATTTTGTTGGACAGTGTAAATAAAGTAATGATGGATGTCAGATTTCTGATTGTTATACTTGGTAACATTAGGAGAAATACGAATGCAGATGTACATGTGTTCGCATATGAAATACCTCTCATATATTAACAGTTATTTATTTATACAAATGTTTCTAAACTCAAACTGCATCACAAGTATTATCGTGCCTCTACAGTTATGAATTATGTTCATCTAATTGCACATTTAAATTAATATTCAACTTAACTGCAATTTAGCACTAGGACGAATATATTAGACCTTTTTAGGTTTTGCATAAAAAGAAGTAGAACTGTTAGCAGTATCTCATATTTTTGACTAACTGCCACCTTACCCCTCTTCACTGGCCAAATGTACATATGGTCAGTCCTAAAAAGGCAAAATGTAGTTATTTCATTCACTTACATTACAAATAAAAGTGCACAGTAAATAGGACTTCAAATATCAATATCATTTAAACACCTAAATAAAATAATTAGTCAGTGCATCTGTTAACAGTGGACGGAGATGTAATCTCTCCTTTTAGACTGGATACATATGGGCAAGTCACCACCCTACAATAATGCAAGACAAAACTCATTTGGCATACAGATTAAACCCTTACACATTTTTGTAAAGAAAGATTAAAAGTTGTAGAAGAAAACACACAATTTCCTTTAGACAAAAAAAAAAAAAAAAAATCTGTACATGATAAAAATAATGTAAATAACATGGGTTATCAATGTATTATAAAAAATTGAGTTTGGGGATGCGGAACAGATTTAAGACATTTGATCAAAGCTATCCAAATGAAAAAGAATAAGTAAACTGGTAACAGACCTGCAGATTTAAGACATATCTAGTATGAGCTATGTTTGGTGACAGTTAAGATTATGGCTCTTGCCTGAGTGAGGTTAAAGAGGTAGTAAGAGCGCAGGCTATATCCGGTTAGGTTTAGGGCTGTACTGTACGGTTGCGTGTATTAGTGCTTCAGTTTCTTATTGAAGCCCATCAGTTTGAAGGTAACTGCGGCAAGCTTCTCGTATACCACAAACATGAGGGCTGCTGTCAGGACCGTCTGCAGTAGCTTGGCCTCCAGACCTTTATACAAACCCAACACTCCGTTTCTCCTGGAAAAGAGATAAGGGCAAAGGTTACTTTTGGAGACAAATGCCATGACACCTTCCTAAGGGTATAAATCTGTCCATACAAAGATTCAATTAGACTAAAAGTTCTTCAACACAACTGGGAAATCTTTTTAAAAGTAGTCTGAATACACAAATGTGACGGAACCATTTTCACAATAATGCAAACAGCATATCAGAATCAGAATCAGAAAACTTTATTTATCCCGAAGGAAATTGTTTGTGGTGACCGCCACATTACACAGGCACAGACCAACACGAGACATCAGAATAATGTAAATTTTGAATAAGAATAAGATTACTACTATACTAGGATAAATAAATCAGGTCCAATACAAGTCTAAATAAATCTAACAAAATAAAATAAAGATTTGCTGAAAGATTGTATTAATAGGTCGTGATTTTTCTATATTTAGACATAATGTTGGAAAATGAATGAATGAATACTATGTGAATATCGTCTTTAACTGAAAATAGCCTTTGAATTGAATTGAAATGTTAAACCCTGTCAAGGTCTTGTTAGCAGTCAAAGCAAGCAGTTTATGCTGTGAAACGATCAGGCAGAGATATTGTTAGCTTATGCAGATGGACTTACTTGATCCTCTCCATTAGTAAATCCATCACATTGCGGAGGCTGCCCAGGAGACCCCCTTTTCCTTCTGACTTGTATTGGCCAAACTAAAGATGACAGGGAAGCGCATGAGCAAAAATGGTTTTAAAGGAATGTGGACTACAAGTTGTAAAAATAAACCCAACATCGACTGGTGAAAAATCAATGGAGATTGTGTTTACCCTCAGAATAGCCTGGACTGTCTGCAGTGGATAAGTGGCAGATGTCGCAATAGCTTTGGCAACGGCACCGATGAGGAAGATCTCAACTGAAGAGACCTGTGAGAAAAAAACCCCAGAAAAAGTTTAATCAGAAACCTAACTGATCTTAGAGGACATTTCTTCAGTTATGACTGCACAAAGACATAAAGAACAATACAAAATATAAAGTCTAAATAAATTCAATAAATAAAAAAAATTTAAACAATTTACACTCTGCTCTTTACACAAATTACATGTTATTTATACTTTAAATAAACAAATTACAGGTAAGTGATTTGCTAGGAACACAAATGGTGGCTAGGAGTAAGTCATTGCATGTAACAGGGATCTGTAATTTATAAATAACTGACATATGGACACAAGATTGCACATAAGATATTTCACATAAGGCTAGTGATGACTATACAATATCACTCATGTAAATTTATTGGACATCGCAAACAATTGCAATTAGATATTGCAATAATACACAAGCATTCTGAGCATGTTTTCAAATCATGAAGCTCAAAGCAAGTCATCCATCTGTCCTCCAACAATTCAATCCAAATGTTTGGCAGGTGGGACACTGTTTGTCTGTAAAATGTTCTCCTCAATTTACAATGTTCTAGAATCCCCCCAACCCTAGTTGACTTTGTTTTGTTCGTTCCAGACCAAAGTTGAACCTCAAAGTTAGTGTCAGTGTGCCGTGGCCTTTAGAATAATAAACACAGCTAATCAATAGTTCAGAGCTCACCTTCTTTCCCCCTCGCCCTGCTCTCCTCTTCATAGCCTCATAAAACATGAACTGCACCGCTGGGTTGAACACCAACACTAGAGACGGGAGCACGCCGTTCCACAGTGTCCCCACTCCCTCGTTCGCTATTATCTGAGAAAAGGCATCTTTAAAAGGGATACAAAACAGAGGGGTCAGTTGAAGTGTGCCTGAGAAAAAGCTGATTTTCATTGTTTTTGAACGCATGGGTTCCCACAGGCAGTCTATACCTCAGCCATAGGGATAATGTGAGGTGTTCTTCAGACTGACCAAAAATTCCCTTGTAGTGGGTCTGGTGAATGTCCTCATTGCGGAATTTCGCTCCCTGCAGCTTCAAGCGAGTGTTCACCACCCACATCGGTGTCGTCAGGAGCACGTTCACGGCACCTGTGGTGGTTTGTGCAAACAAACAACTTGTCTATCAGGCGATATTTATTTCAACACGTTTAAATCACATCAACAATGTTATATTCTAGATGTTAAATCAGGTGCATTATATGAACTGTCATTTGTTCCACCTGAAATGAAGCCCATGGCGAGGTCTCTGCCAGGCCTTTGCTGTCGTGTGTCTGTGACCATCACTCGCTTCAGGAAGTTAAAAGTGTAGAAGTAGACAAAGTTAGAGCAGCACAGGCTAGAGATCACGGGAAACCAGCCCCGATAGAGAGACATTCTGTGGGAGCAAAGAGGAAAATAAATGTAATAGGCTAAATGGCAGTAAACAACTCTTGTTCCTTTTAAATCATTAGGTTACCAGTCAGGGGTGCCGCCAGAAATCTTGGGCCCCATGAAAGATTAGAATTAAAAATCAATAAAAAATATTTTTGGTCACTGGTATATTAATAATATACTGGCTTTTCAGATGTATTTCACGATGTTTTGGATCACAAAAAAAGAGATTGAGTTCTTCAGCATCACAATACTTTCTGGTTTATATATCACAGAACGCATTTTCATCCCTCAACAAGACAAAAATCCCAAACATTCTTCACCAAATTGGATATAATTCAATTGGTAATCAATTATGTCTTGACCTCCCCTGTCTCCTGAACTTTCTCCCACTGAGCTGCATGGGATGAGCTGGACTGACCAAATGGGACAGAACTCTACACTTGAAAAAGGCCTGGGAGAGTTTCAAGACAAGTTATTTCCAAAAATTGCAGCAAAGTATACCACGAATAAGAGGTTGGCCAGGAATGTTTATTTTGAAAGTGTTACAATATACAGTATTTTTTTTTTGTAAAAATCCCAATCCAAGGTTGGACTCAAACCTCTGGCCTATAGTGTGTGTTGAGAAACAGAAAGAGAGAGATAAATAAACTGTTTTGCTACCATAGTTTGGAATACTTACATCCCCTCTTCTTTTGCAATCTCAGCCAGAATTACAGGGGTGGATTTGGACGTCCGGTTTTCATCCACTGAAGAACAGCAACCAAAGGATGTGCAGTGAATAAGCAGAACAATCCAGAAACAACAACCTTTGCTTCATGTGGTCATTCTTTGCCCAACAGTACATTCCTCAGCAAAATTAAGATAAACTGCCAATCCTCAGGAGCAGTAAATCAGCTAATCAGTAAACAAGGTGTCAGCAACTCACCCTGGAGCCGAATTCTGGCTGTGTCCAAAGGGAAGAACACGGTCATTGCCGTAGCACTGCCCTGTGAATAACAAACAGCAAGAAACTCGATCACTGAAGGAATAGTGTTCTACAGAACTTATTCTTAGAATTAACTACATTAATTTCACTGATGGTGCAATGTTCAGCAGTATTTACTGTTTTAATTAAATGCAGAAACCCAGTCATTAAGTCTGCAGTATTCACATTTCTTATGCTGAAATGTGTAACAATCCGAAATTACAAGACAAGAGCGGAATAGTACAAAATGATGCAGTGTAGTGCAGTACTACATTGAACACTGTGCTGTACAGTTTACAATACAAGACCTTGTCAAACAATGCTATGTAGTTCTAGCATTTTTAGTTATTGGACATGTGTAAATGATGTGGTATTGCACACGTAGAAGTGCAGTTCATTAAAAAAAGAAATGTATTTAGGCGTTTTTTGTCAAGAGCCAGAGTTTAAATGTCTGGGAATGTTCAGTTCGCCCCCTTCACGGAAAATGCAGTGTTCTACAGTACTAACTGTCAAGATTAACTTATGATTAACTTCAATAATATCACTGAAGGTGCAGTGTTTTGTTTACTATTGTTGTTACTAACGACAGAACCCCTCTCACGTACAGTGTTGTCTTCTGTTGTGATAATTGTTCCACTGAACTACAGAAACCTCACTAAATCGTAAACTCACCACTGCTCCTGCCACAGCGTGCACAAGAGTCTCATAAGATAAAAGAGCCACTGCTGCTCCGGAGCTGTCCGACATTCTTGCGTCTCTCCTCTTCACAGCAGAAAACAGCTACTTTGAATGCAACTCTGTGCAGCTGAAGATGGAACGACACCCAAAACAATGGATTTTGATTTTCAAACCATTCTATAGGATGACAACCGGAGTTACAACACAGTAGTGACGATTTTGCTGTGTTTCCGCATGTCAGTGAGAGCGACTGTGTCTCTTATCGCCACCTGCCGCACGGATGAATTTCTGGAACGACACTATCTGACCAAAAGTATTGGGACACACCAGTTTTCCAGGGATTGAGCTAGGCACCCCTCTTCCAATGAAGGGCAATCTTATTGCTTCGCCAAATATATTTTGCTCTTTGTTTCCAACTGGGTGGACATTTTCTATTCCAGAATGACTGTGCTTCAATGCACAAAGGCAAGTCCATGATGACATGGTTGAAGTTCAGTGAGTGAGGCCATGATCAGGCTCTGCCAGTTGTGGCGGGAATGTGGGATCTAGATCAAGGTTGCTGAATCAGAATCAGAATCAGAATCAGTTTTATTGGCCAAGTATATGTGCATATACAAGGAATTTGACTTCGGTAGT
>JBBKCR010180109.1:0-14474 GCA_037577295.1 Ladigesia roloffi | reverse complement strand
TTGTGTTACATGTTCTGTGTCTTTTCCTTTATTAAAACATAAAACTGCTGAGCGTCTCCCCCCTTTCCTTTACCCGCGGCCATGAGCCGTGACAGATTCGCATGTTTGATTTGGCTTAGGTTTTACATCGGATGCCATTCCTGACACAACCCTCTGCATTTATCCGGACTTGGGACCGGCACAAGGAATCACTGGCTTGTGACCTCTTATGGTTACATTTGGCTATAAAATCATTATTATTATTAGTAAAAGTAGTATTACTTTGCTATCCAGTTAAAATAAAGTGGGCTAATTATTTTCTTATTAAGACAGTAATGTCCAACTAACTTTAGGTCGCACCTTTTTTCTTCCTCCATATCTGGCGCCCCTCTGGATGTACAGCACCCTTAACATTTACCTAGGCATACTGCCTAGGCGACGGGCCAAGCCCTATGCTTTTCCAACTGGTGATGAAACTCTGACTTGGGTTGAACAAGAAAAAAGACAAACTTCTTGTTGTCTAGCCAAGTACCTATCACATAGCAACTTAGTTACTTCAGAGCTTACCACTTTTGGTGACCTGCCTGTAAATCACTGGTCTTGGAAGGCATCCTTTGGAGGTGCTATATCTAGCTTAGGCTTGCCTGCTGGAGAAGATCTTTACCTTTTGATTAAATATCTAGGGAAATAATCAACTAATTAACTTCAACAAATTAAACTAATCAAAGCAGTTAATATCAGACACACTTTCGTTGGGCATTGGAGAGACTAGAGGAGATATACGGCTTGTCTGAAGCTATTGAACAAACTGGAAAGATTTCCAAAACTGACAGCTAGGGATCCAAACAAGCTCTGTGACCTAGATACATTTATCTACCTGTAGGGAGTTAAATCCAATTTTTGAGGAATGACCTCTTAATATACATGCTATTTCGTCTGGTTCGAGATACAGACATGAACACTCTGTCAGGTTTTCCCCCATTCACCAAGTTTCTAGACTTTATTCACATGGAGGTCAGAACTTTCACAGACCATAGGTTTAATATCCTTTCATTAGCAAAAAAAGGAACAAGGACAGTGTTCTGAGGAAGTGTAGAGGTTTCAGATAGAAACCCCTAGAGGAACTGCTCCTCAGAAAAATATATCTTTGTTTCTTCTACTGACCAACTCGGCTAGAAGTACAGCAGAGTTTGAAGTGCATAGAGTAAAGTTGTGACAACCATGTGTCAGCACTACACCCAGGTCCAGCCCCTTGGGAGTCTAAATCATTTCTATCCCATGAAATACATGGTGGGTAGAAGGACAAAGCAGAAGAGCAGGAAGTTCAAAATGCACACATGTATGCGGGGAAGGAGTAAGTGCGTGAACATGTTCCAAAATTTGTCCTGACTTTTTTTAAACTCCACCCAAACCGACCCGTCAGGAGATCCAAACCCCCCGCCCAACCCGCAAAACTACTCATAGATACTGACCCAAAACCCGACACGACCTGAGGAAAAAAACAAATAGGGTAAAACACGTTTTGATCAATAATTTTTTAACTTAAATGTATTTTCCTGGGACTCCTTCTATTTATGGTAAAATAGTTAGTTGTGCACTCAGTTCATTTTCTGCATTGGAAATGAACGATACATTTTGAGTAAACTAAATGAAAATGTAGACATAGGGGAAGGCTATAAGACACAAGATGGACATCAGTACGGACCTTCTACTGGGACAAAATGTGATAAGTGGACCTCGGAGACTTTTAATTAAATACACCTGCAATAGTGGATGAGCAGAGCAACCAGTCTCTTGCAAGAACTGAATTTTTGCAACCAAATTCCAAATAATTGCTCAGAAATATCTCGCACTGAAGCTGCTTACCATCAAGCCAACTTGAGACATATTGCTGATGAGATCCTGCACTTGGATTCATACACTGTTATACTTCTCGTTTTGGAAAGGGATATTCTGAGCAAATTAGTGGTTCAGAAAGAGCATTTGCACAAATGCTGGGTGTGGAAAGGGTTTTCAGTGGCGATGTGTGCATTGGCGGGGCTACAAATCAATACATGTGAACAGCTTATTCCAACCATGCAGCAGTCAAGTGCAAGTGAAGGAGATACGAGTACCCAACACCAAGCTGTGTAATAGCAGCACATAACGGCGAGAATGTACATTGAGGGATTTTGGCTCACACTGTTGACCATTACAATCTTGCACCATCAGTAGAGGACACAATGTTTTTTTCAGATTATCGAAGCAGAATTTAATCAAGATCGGGCCACTACCCTTCAGACCATCTTGGCAATGGCTTCCTAAAAATAGAAAGTTAGCCTACAACTGCATCATGTCACTCCAATGCACACTGAAAAAATGATCACAATTGAAAGCCCATTTCTTGGAATTCATGGAGAACGTATATACTGTATTTCATGCATATATTGTACCACCACTAAGAGGACACCAAGAATGATAGAACTTGTCCTTGTATGGGGTCTTCTGCTCTAAAAAGCTAAACACGAATTGAGTGTTTTTTATTCGAGTGCACTGTATGAGGGAGTGCCACTAAACGATACAGCAGTTTGATTGAAATTATGTTCAGGAAGAAAGAGGTAGCAATCACTGCCGATCTAGAGCACATGTTTCACTGCTTTGTGACACACAACAGTTCATTGACTGTGACTTTTATGTTGATGCATTAAAGTCATTAGAACACAGCAGATGCTTGTGTCTTCGGCCATCAGCCATACCAACATAACCTCCAATAGGCTGGCTGTCTTTGAGGTCTTTCCTCCTAAGGATTGTGTCAAATAAGTAGAGGATTTTGATCTTTTTGCTGATGACCTAACAACACACTGGAGCCTAGGATTGTCTTGGAATATCTGAATACCTTTACATTCTAGGTTGCTGAAGAAGAAAATCTCTTTACATGTAGAGGAATTTTGTCAACCCACGAGAGTTCCTAGCCCCTGTCACTGTCCAAGGTAGGATGATGGGGGAACCTTCTCTGGGTCAAGTGTAGGGATGGGTATCGTTAAGTTTTTAACGGTATTGCTACTTATATCGATACCACTTATCCGTTCAGTACTTTATCGGTACTCTCATGCAGCCACGCTTATCAATACTGCAGCCTTTTATAAATAGGCACCAGGGCCGAGTAAGAACCGGGTTTCGGTACCCATCCCTAGTCAAGAGTTGAGTCTGGTGTGGGAACTGTCTCTGGGTCAGGAGCTGAGGCTTGTGCAAAGACCAGTACTGGAACCTGAGTGGCCGGTGCGGCGGATGGTGCTGAAGTCTGGGCAGCCGATGTGGAGACCAGGGCTTCAGCTTGGGCGGTCTTTGCGGAGACTGGCTCTTGAGCTTGGGCAGTCTTTGTGGAGACCAGCACTTGAGCTTGGGCGGGCTTTGTGGAGATTGGCACTTGAGCTTGGTCAGTCTATGTTGCTGAATATTGCTGGACTGAATGAGACTAGGCTAAATGAGGCTGATTGACAGGACCTGAACTGACCTGAGTGGCTGAAATTGTTGCTGCACTGAACTATTCAGCTGCGAAGAGCTTAGGCTTGGGGCAGGAACCATCTCTGTGTCAGATGCTAAGGCCGGTGTGGGATCAGTCTCTGGGTCAGGAGCTGGGACCGGTGCCGGAATCTGAGCGGCCTGTACAGAGACCATTGCTGGAGTCAGGCCGCCCGGGGTGGAGACTGGCGTTCAATTTTGGGCATCCAGTGCAGAGACCGGTACTGGCGCTGGGGCATCCCGTGCAGGAACCAGCACTGGAACCAGAGCATCGCTGTAGCCAGGGCAGTCGGTTTGGGAAATTGCGCTGGAGCCATGGTGGTCTTTGTGGAGACCAAAGCTGGAGCTGGGGTGGTCTTTTCAGAGCCTGGCGTTTAGCCTGGACTGAATGAGCATGGGCTAAATGAGGCTGGATTGACCTGACTTGACCTGACTTGACAGACCTGAGTGGCTGAGAAGGTTATTGGGCTGAACTGGGCAGCTGTGAAGGAGCTGACGCCAGTGCAAAAATCATCTCTGAGTCAGGAACTGTGGCTGGTGCAGGAACTGGCGCTGGCTATGGAATCTGAGCAGCTTGTGCAGTCTGGGGTGGAGACTTGCACTCGGGCCTGGGCGTCCAGGGCAGAGACCGGGGCGGGGCCCTGGGTGTCTGGGCGGAGACTAGCACTGGAGCCTGGGCACCCGCTGCAGGAACCAGCACTGGAGCCGGGGTGATCTTTAGGGATAAGCGCATTTAGCCTGGGGGGTCTTTGCTGTGGTTCAATTGATCAAAGCCACAGACCAGCGCTGCAGCCGTGGTGTCTGGTGCAGAAACTGGCACTAGAGTCTGGACATCTGGTGCAGAGACCAGTGCTGGAGCCAGGGCAGCCGTGCCGAGACTGGCACTGGAGCTGGGGCGGTCTTTGTGGAGACCGGTGCTGGAGCTGGGGCTGTCTTGCGGAAGCTGGCGTTTAGCCTGGGTGGTCTTTGCTGTAGTTTGATTGATCAAAGACACAGAGGAGTTGGCTGAACTGATCAGAGATGGGCTGAATATGGCTGTACTGAATAAGCCTGGGCTAAATGAGGCTGGACTGACCTGACCTGGTCTGGACTGACCTGAGAGGCTGAGAAGGCTGCTGGGCTGAACTGGGCATCTGCAAAAGAGCTGAGGCTGGTGTGGGAAGCGTCTCTGGGTCAGAAGCTGAGGCTGGTGCGGGAACCAAATCTGGGTCAAGAGCTGATGTTGGTGCACTGGAATATGAATCTGGGCATCCGGGGCAGAGACCAGCCTGGGTGGTGGAGACTTACGCTTGAGCTTGGGTAGTCTTTGTGGTGGTTCGATTGATCAAAGCCGCAGAGGAGTGGCTGGACTGATCTAAGGTGGGCTGAATCTGGGTGGACTGAATGAAGTTGGGCTAAATCAGGGTGGATCGGTCGGACCTGACCTGGACTGACCTGAGTGGCTGAGAAGGCTGCTGGGATGAACTTGGCGGCTGTGAAGTCTGCTGAGCTGAAATGGGTGATGTTGGAGCCTGCTGGGCTGGACTGAATGAACCTGGGCTAACTGGACTTAGTGAAACTGGGCTAGCTGGACTGACCTGGGCTGAAATAAATGAAACCTTACAAGCTAGCCTGCTGGGCTGGACTGAATGAACCTGGGTAGGAATTAATGAAACTTGGCTCACTGGACTGACCTGACCTGAACTGACCTGAACTGGATTGAATGAAACCCTTCTCATTTTTGGCTCTACCATGCCCAGGGTGTGGCTAAGGCACTGCAGAAGTTAAACAGCTGGTTAAATGGCATGCTGGAGATGTGACAAAGGTGGATAGTGAGCCACCAATGATACCTGCATCAGCATCTTGGATCCAGCATGGGATTCCCTCAACCTCTGTGGCGTCGCATTGAAGGGGAAATGGGGAGCCACGCAAGGAAACCTCACAGATCAAAAACCACAGGAGGATCCTCCGGACATAGGTTAGCTTCTTCTCCTTTGAGCTTACTCCAGAGGGTTTTGCCAACTTGCTCCTCTTCGCTTCCTACTTCACTGGGTCCCGCGTTTACCACAATCTGAGCCCGCGTGGTCCAGTCTGCTGTACCTCAGGGTTGGGACTATTCTGTTACAATGTGGTCCTGTCCAAACAGAGAAGGATGGGCACAGATGCAGACTTCCATCAGCAGATTTATTAAGTAAGATAAGAAATAGGACAAGTACAAGGACCAGGGTGAGGCAAGGCTATGCTCCCTTAACCAGAACTAAGGAGAGGCCAACTTAAATACTGTGAGAGACAGATAGGATCCAATAAACAGACAGAAAATCAGGAGCAGACTTCAGTCAGCTGTGAGTATGAGCTGTCCAGTTATTCGTCCTACAGTGACCTCTAGTGACAAGTGACCACATAACCACAATGAACACGGAAATTACAGAGTGGCAACACAGAAAGATTGTGTGACTATCCTGTTTCAGGAATTTTTGGGTCTGTCCTGTATATATATTACACAGATACACCCCTTCCAACTCTTTCCCGTATACAGTTCCTGCCCAGAAAAACATTTTTCGGCATAACAGGAGGATTGTCACGTCAATTTATTTTCTTTAACCAATAGCGGAGGGTCTAAGGGTTTCAAAGAGCCCTCCCAACATACGTAGCACGGACGGACCCTTTGTTTGCTGAATTGATTTTCTGAGAGTACATGTAATTGATGACACTGGGCTTAAAAGTGTCTATAAGCTGGCTAATTGTTTTTGTTTTTATTTTGTTTTGAGCAGTGGCGGAGCCAGAGGGGTGTCCGGAAAATTTTATTTGCTACCCCAAAATTTTATTTGCTGCCGGCGGTTCCTGATGCTATGTAGGCTTTCAGACTGTTTCTATTGATTTTCTTTATAGTTTTTTAAGGTGGGGCTGCAGTAAGCATTTTACTGCATGTTGTACCGTGTATGACACTGTATGTGACAAATAAAACCTGATTCTGAATTTGGTCAGAGCGCCGCTCCGGTGGTCTCAGTGATGTCACGGGTCCCGGTCTCTGGTGGTCCGCCTTTCAGATGATCGAGAGAACACACCACTGCACACAGTGTGAACAGCACGAAATTCCTCCTTTGCATTTAAACCCATTCACCAAGTCAAGTAGCAGGCAGCCATGAATTCTGCACCCGTGTGGAGCCACTGCTCCCTGGTACCATCTCCACACACTGTTCCCCACACACTGCTCCCCCACACACTGCTCCCCACACACTGCTCCCCACACGCTGCTCAATGGTACCCTTCTCCACACACTGCTCCACACGGGAACAGAATTCATGGCTGCCTGCTTCTTCACTTGGTGAATAGGTTTAAATGCAGAGGAGGAATTTTGTGCTGTTCACACTGTGTGCAGTGGTGTGTTCACGTGTGACTAATTGATCACTTTCACTTTTGTGATCGTCACAATTCAGTTTATTCAGTTGTCAGTCTTTAACCAATCCGGATTATTTTCCTCTTCGACCTACACCACAATTAATACCATGTACATAAATATTTACTGAATATTCATTTCATTCTGATTATAACTAGCAGCTTATCAAAATATATCATTTACTGCCTTTTACAGCGAGAGAAAATTAATTTTGTGCAGAAATTAGTTATCATCGGTTTGGCCCTCCAACACAAATCAGATTTTTCATGTGGCCCCCTGTAGAAATTGATTGCCCAGCCCTGCTCTATGGTGATAACACAGTAACCACAGTGTGTGTGTGAGAAAGAAAGAAATGAGCTAAATGTTTCAGGACTGATTTCTGAAATTAATGTGCACAGAATCAAATATTTGTATTTTATGTCAGTCTTTATGTGTTTTCATCAGAAAACCATGTCTACCTGTTTTAGCAAAATTCTCATAACAAAGCACATGATAGTGTAGTAGGAATGGCAGCCTTGGCTTGAGCATATGTGCATCGTTATGAATTGTTCATTTATCTTGGTTGTGAGATGATGTGCCACTGAACAGTGAAATTTACACTAGTCGTAAAATGAATAATCTAGTCGCACTGGTGGCCATTTTAATCACATTCAGGAGCCTTGATTGTAAACCTTGAATCATGAATAATAAATATGATTATTGTGCAGGATGTAGTCAGCCGCATTCAGCAATGTGCAGGGGATTGCAGAAACAATCAAATATACAATGTAGCAATGTGATAGCAAAGAGTGTGATATAAGAAGTGCATAAAGTAGTTAGGCTAATGAAATTGATGTGGTTAACCAGGGGTTATGTGGATTAAGTCTGGTGGCAAGCAGTATCAAACTTGTGCACAGTTTTGCAGAAACAAGAGGCGAAGCTTCAGTACTGCTTGCTAGACAGTAGAAGAGAGAAGAGTCCATATAACAGGTGAGAAAAGGTAAGGTCTGTATGTTTACCCTTCGCTTACCTGATATGTGGGTTCCTTTTGGCTAGCCTTGCTGCTGATCTGGCATGTGCCACTTCGAAAGGATGTGGCTTTTATTTCCTCTGTGTTCTGGAAGTAAAAAAGCCATCAACCAGTCAGCTTAGAAGAGCAGCTTTTCAGATACAGCTTGGTGGTTTCATAATGGCTCGTATTTAGATTTCAAACATCCAGATTCACTTTTAAGAAACATAACATTAAATCAAACTTGAGTTTGGTTAGTTTATTTACCCCCATATGAAGTAGTAAGATAACTGGGTAGGACACAATCCTTATACAAATCCTCAAAAAGTATATAAAATAATAAACATTTTTGGCCATGAATCCATGCATTAAACAAGTCTAAAGTTATATTAACAAATTTATAACTGCTTTGTAATTGTAAAACCTTTCATTTTAATTTAGACCAAAGAAGGTGAATAGCACCTAAGGCCTCCAGTTAGAATGTTTCACCCACAAACTGTGGCAACCTCTAATCATGATTCTAAGTATACATTTAGAATGTTTGTATGGCATTATTTGGCACATCTCAGTTCAATGTGTTAAAACTGTTAAAACATTTAGTCCTGATAACTCCTAAGCATCTGACTAAAATGCCAAATTTAGATTTCCAGAGTGTCAGGAGTCTTGTGGCGACCACTGGGGGGCGCTGCAGGACCATTCTCTGAGACTCACCTGAAGGAGATAAAGACAGTGACTATTTAAAGAACCAGGTTTTATAAATAGTCACTGTCATTAGTTCCATATCTCCTTCAGGTGAGTCTCAGAGAATGGTCCTGCAGCGCCCCCCAGTGGTCGCCACAAGACTCCTGACACAGAGCCTTTCAAAGGAACCATAACATACAGTACAGGCCAAAAGTTTGGACACACCTTCTCATTCAATGTGTTTTCTATATTTTAATGAACATTTCCATCGGTAGATTCTCACTGAAGGTATCAACACATGTGGAGTTCTGTACTGAACAGAAACAGGTGAAATAAATGAAAACAGATTTTATATTCTAGTTTCTTCACCCTTTGCTCTGATTACTGCTTTGCACACTTTTGTCATTCTCTGGATGAGCTTCAAGAAGCTGTCAACTGAAATGATTTTCACTTCACAGGTGTGCCTTATCAAAGTGGAAAGTCTTGCTTTATCAATGGGGTTGGGACCATCAGTTGTGTTGTGCAGAAGTCAGGTTACTGCACAGCCAACAGCCCTATTGGACAACTGTTAAAATTCATGTTATGGCAAGAAACAATCAGCTAACTGAAGAAAGTGGCCATCATTACTTAAAAAAATGAAGATCAGTCAGTCTGGAAACTCGCAAAAACTTTAATTGTGTCCCCAAGTGGAGTCGCAAAAACCTTCAAGTGCTACAACGAAACTGGCACACATGGGGACCTGCCCAGGAAAGGAAGAACAAGAGCCTCTTCTTCTGAAGACAAGTTCATCCAAATCACCAGCCACAGAAATCACAAGTTATCAGCAGCTCAGATCAGAGACCAGATAATTGCCACACAGAGTTCTAGCAGGAGACCCATCTCTAGAATAACTGTTAAGAGGAGACTGGTCAAATAGCTGCCGGGGAAATCACTGCTAAGGAGAGGCAACAAGCAGAAGAGTTTTGTTTGGGCCAGAAATGGACATTAGAACAGTGGAAATATAGGCGTTTGGCCTGATGAGTCCACATTTGAGAAGGTTCCAACCGCCATGTCTTTGTGAGATACAAAAAAGGTGAACGGATGGATTCCACATGCCTGGTTCCCACTGTGAATCATGGAGGTGGAGGTGTTTTGGTGTGGGATTGTTTCACTGGTGACACTTTTGGGCATTTATTCAAAATTGAAGGCACACTTAAACAACATGGCTACCACAGCATCCTGCAGCAACATGCCATCCCATCCAGTTTGCGTATGGTTGGACGATCATATATTGTTGAACAGGACAAGGACAACAAACATGCCTCCAGGCTGAGTAAGGGATATTTGACCAAGAAGGAGAGTGATGGAGTGCATCGGCAGATGACCTGGCCTCTACAGTCACTGGATCTGAACCCAATCGAGATGGTTTAGGGTGAGCTGGACCGTAGAGTGAAGGCAAAGGGGCCAACAAGTGCTAAACACCTCTGGGAACTCCTTCAAGACTGATGGAAAACCATTTCAGGTGACTACATCTTGAAGCTCATTGAGAGAATGCAAAGAGTGTCGCCTTCGGCTTACTCACTAGGGGCTCAGACCTGGACTCTGTAAAGCTGCTTTATGACAACGTGGTTGTAAAAGCGCTATAGAAATAAAATTTATTGAATTTAATTGAAAGCTATAATTAAAGCAAAGGGTGAAGAAACTAGAATATAAAACCTGTTTTCAGTTATTTCACCTTTTTTTGTTCAGTACAGAACTCCACATGTGTTCATTCATAGTGTTGATGCCTTCAGTGAGAATCTACCGATGGAAAAGGTCCTGAAAATAAAGAAAACACATTGAATGAGAAGGTGTGTCCAAACTTTTGGCCTGTACTGTACCTCCAGATGTATAGAGATCAACCAGGGTCCCACTGGATGATTGTCGGCCCAAACAAGCGACGTAGGCAGCACAGATAATGCAGGCAGAAGTGGCGGGGCTCAGAAAGTGAAGACCAGTGAGGCCCCCAGAGCCCAGGATCTTTAAAAAAAATGCTAGATCTATCGTCCATAAACCGACGAACTGGAGATTTATCTAGACACAGATCCGTTCTTTCACAACTGTTGTGTGCTGGTCATCATTGACACCTGGTTACATCAACTTATTGCGAACAGCTCGGTGAAGCTAGTGGACCATAACACCGTGTAATTAGGAATGTAGATTCTGGTAAGAGTAAAGGGGGAGGAGTATACATATATAATACATATATATTCACAATGACTGGTGCACGAACAGCACGATCTCAGACACCCATTTCTCTCCTGACATAGAAGCACTGACAATCGTGTGCAGACCATTCTATTTACAGAGAGAACTGTCTGTGATTGTCATCGCAGATGTTTTCAATCCTCCCAATGCTAGCATAATCCCTGCATCTGTATGGTGCCATAAACAAGCAGCTGCAGACTTACCCTGAGGGGGGGCATGTTGTCTTGGCGGGCATGTTCTGCCAAGATGTTCTGTCCCACATTTGTGCTGTACGTACCATTCTCCACTAAAGGAAACAACACACTGGACTGTGTACACTCCAAACTGAAACATGCATACAGAGCAGTTCCAACTATCCAACTAGTAAAGCTGTAAGGGCAGCTTCACCCTCACTAAATAGTCATTCTTTGAACATCAAGATCTTCAGGTCTTCACAGACTCTGTCTTATATCCAGTTCTGCATGGATAACGCTACAGTCGACAAGCACATCCATGTCTATAAAAACCATAAGCCCTGGATTATAAGCAAGGTTCAGTCACTCCTGAAAGCCCGCAACTCCACATTTGGACTGGTGACACGGCTCTATATGGCACAGCAAGTGCGAGAAGCATCAAATATGCAAATAATGTCTACAAAAACACATGGGAGGACACCTGGCTAACAATAACTCATGTCAAGTGTGGCAATGGCTAAAGCATCTCACAAACTCCAAGAACTCAACTGGGTCTGTGTTTGCGAGGGCTGGTACTTCACTGGCTGGAGAATTAAACCTGTTCTACACAAATTTTGTGGTCGAGAGAACCTCCACAACCTCACCAACGCTCATGTCCTCACAAACTGGAATTAATTACTCACAAACTGAGACACTCTCTCTCCAGGAACAGGAGGTGATCCAGGTATTCAAGTAATTGAATATCAGGAAAGCTGCTGGGCCTGATGTGGTACTTGGCAGAGTCCTCAAAATATGCTCCAACAAACTCTTAACAGTTTTCACAAAGACATTCAACCTCTCTCTAACACATTCCACTGTCCCACTCAAAAGCCACTATCATAATCCCTCCATAATGTACACTTAAACCGATATACCCTGCATATGTGTGCTGCCCTTCCTAATTTAAACCTTCATGTCCGTGTAGTGTCGAATATACCTACTTTGTCTAGTAGGTAGTAAATGTAATTTAATTGTATAGAAACTTGTACAATGACGATAAAGACTGAGGGGACAGAGTGATGTGCATGAGCAGAGATTCAATTCAATTCAGTTTTATTTCTATAGTGCTTTTTACAACCAGGTTGACACATAGCAGCTTTACAGAGATTATAATCCTGAATAAACAAAACAAAAATCTCCAATGCAAGGTAACAGCTCTACAAGAGCACTGAGTACCCCCTACACACAATAACACACATACACACACCCTCTCTATCTCTTTTTATCTGGCAAAGCCTAAGAACCAGTCATAGGGTTTTGTGACCATAACTGACTGTGAACCACACTGACACAAAATCCACAGTGAGTTTGAGTAATATCAGTGAACTGACATATAAATGGGGTTTTCCTTATTACAAAAACTACAATCCATCTTCGACAGCCAACACCTACAGTTAATCCACAGTTAAGTAAAAATATATCACACAGTAACTTTGTAGATCCTGTGTACTACTTTTTATAATGTCAATGTAATTCAATGCTCGAAATCTAGTCAGCTGGGAGCTGTAATTATTCAGAGTGCTTATCGAATCAGACACACCTTCCATGCAAGGTCACCTACCGTTTCAGATGGGTCCAGCTTCTGTATAGCTTTAGAGTCAAAGAGAACTTGTCGACCCCTCCTTTCACAATCCTGGTACACAATCAGTCTGATCTGAGCTAGATCAAACTCAGCAGATGCCCAGCTGAGAGAAAGTGAGCCAGAGAGTGAGCAAGAGCAAGAGAGAGAGACAGACAGAGAGAATCAGAAGCTGCATCTTGCAAAGAAAGATTTACAATGAATCGCAGTCACACATCACCCTACAGAAACAGAATTCATATCAAATATCAGCTAGATGTGCTCTCTGAAGGAAACGGCAACTTCGAAACTTCAAAAAAGGAGAGCTTCCTTCATCTGGAATTTAATTACACATTCAGCCCCGCACCAAAACACACACACACACACACACACACACAATCACTCTCTTTGGAACATACAGAAGGCACATACCTGCTTTCCATCCTATTCAGTTGTCACACACCCATTTCAGCCCAGGCCGCATTTTCAGCCTTGTCCACACACATACACACAGATCCGCACACACACGGACACCCAAACAAATGAGCCAAACGGCTGAGAGACTCAAAGCTGCCAAAAAGAGGCTGATTGGTTGTTTCAATGAAATAATGCTGCATCAGCATCTCACTCTCCCTTTCTCCTCTGGTGGCAGAAGCTCTGGGTTAAGTGGTACACAAATACATACACACACACACCCGCTGAGCCAGCATAGAAACATGCAAGTTAAATAATATTACATTTTTATATAATGGTAGTCATGCACACTTATTTAATAAAGAAATCTCCACATGTCGTCTTTGTGGAGAGATGAGAATTGTTCTTGCCCGGTGAATGCTTTGGTGGGGAAAGACCTCCACCTCTCTGTCACTGAACCTTCTTTTTGTGTTTTGTCTTGAGCTTGTTCAAGATTATTATACAATTACAATCTGCAGCACAAAAGTGGGCAGTTAGTGGATACGTCTATGTGCGGTTTGTGTGATAAGATGCAGTCTTATCAAATCAAAGGCTAAACTAAGACACATTGTGCTGATTGTACATGTACTGATGATATCTCTGAAATGCGTTCAGACTTTTTTTTCCTCTATGAATATCACCAATCAGTGGCTCTCTACTGCTGTTGGTGACTGAGCACTGGTGTATGTGCATATATGTATGTAGTTTAATATCTTTGGGTATTGAGATTGCTCAGTCTGCTCTGTGGAACTTTGAGTGTGTTGTGCAGGATGAGACAGGCTCTCTTTCTTGCCCAGCTGCAGAACAATGACCCTCACCCTCCACCTCCCTCCAACACCCTGCACACACACAAGGCCTCACAAGCTCTCTTTATATTCACACTGTGTGTGTGTGTGTGTGTGTGTTTGTGTTTGAGTAACACTTTCTTAGGCTGGCACTACCACTGCACACTGACACACACACATACACACACACACACACACACACACACATGCAAAACTAAGCCATGAAAAATGATGTTTAAGGCAGTTTCTCCAAACCAAACAAAGTGACTGGGGAGATTGGGTTTGTGACACATCCTATTTTTGAGCTTTTCTAGCGCACATTAATTTAAATATTTAAAATTCAAATGTATATCACATACATCACACCATGATTATTTGTAAATACATATAATACTCGCAAAACTTTGATGATTGGAGAAATCACTGATAATTAATAATAAGTAATTGAATACACGTTTCAAGCGAGGTTGTCAGGAAACAGGAAACTACATCAGGAAATCATATAAGCTCATATTTTGGTTAGATATGTTTGTATGTCTTCCTTACCCTGTTAAAGATAGTGGCGCTTGTTGTTCACATGTTCTCTAGATGGAGTATCTAATGGGACAAAGGCTCCCTCGACGTCGGAGGGGTTGTTGCCGATTCAGCCCCCTTAGCGTGAGAGACCCCTCTCCGCTGTTCTTGGTCCTGAACTCCTGTACGCCGCGTCTTTACA
>JBBKCR010180017.1:0-14487 GCA_037577295.1 Ladigesia roloffi | reverse complement strand
TCAGCGCTGTGGCTGGAGTGTGTGTGTGTGTGTGTTTGTGTATGTGTGAGAGAGAGAGAGAGAGAGAGAGAAAGAGAGCTGGGAGACGTAGTTCATCAAAACTTACAACTGTCATACACTGTAACCTAATTCATAGGTTTGGTTCAATCAGTGATAAAAATGTCATGACCATTGAAGCCTAAGTTATAGGCTTCTATTCAATAATAAATTGTAAAAAAAACTGCTTCTTGTGACGTCTGCATGTAAGTGCGATTAAATGCGATTAATTCGACTAATTAATCGCCACACTATGTAATTAATTTGATTAAACATTTTAATCGCTTGACAGAACTAGTTCCAATATTTGGTAAAGTGGTAAAGCACCTTTATCAAATATAAAGCCAACTTACCACAGTCTTGAATCTATGCAAAGAAAACCACTATAAACAATGGTTGCCAAGAGATGAAAGATAATGAAGTCACTGTAGTCTAAAACCCATTTTCCCTTCCACTGCCCAAAATGTAAATCAATGAGGGAGACGTTCTTTGAAACATCTGACTGCATTAATAAGTAATCCTCTTTTCTTTCTGTTCCTTAAACTTGGAGATGAGATTGAGACAGTGACTGCTAAATATGTCTCAGCTCGAAATGATTTAAGAAAAGTATTCATAAAAAAAATAAAACTGCTCTCATCTAAAGATTTTACTATCTACTCACCTTTATACTCCACCAAAACCGCACTATTTCTGTATGGTCTCATTATATAAAATCATTCTAGTCTTAATTGATCTTTGTTTTTATCTTGTTATAAGAAGCTACTCAATATAAATCTATTTAGTTCATTGTATTGCAGTCGACTCCTTTAATAGCTTTAGCAACAAATAAACCAATTAGATGAATGAAATTAAAGTGAAAGAGAGAAACATGTAGGAGACAGTGAGAGAGAATAAAAGAAAGACTGGGGAAGTTCAGATCACTAAACAAAATAAAGAATTTTTTATTCAATTATATATCTGAAATCTACACATTTCAGCCTGGAACATATTATTTGAAAATCTAAGTCAGTTGTTGGGAGTAGTCTAATGTGAAATGGTTCATTGTAGAGGAATATACTGATATATTTTTACAGTGGTGATGAGCCAGGGGATCATGGTGCTTCCCACAGTTATGTAGTAAAAAATACTGTAGAAAAAAACTGTACAATTTTGCTTGTAGGAATGATTACTTGGAATACTTCGGCATATTAAAATATCTAGTCACAAAAGATAAACAAAGACAAGAGGAACTGGAAGATTTTCTGCTCAAAGAAATAAAAGGCAGTGATAGAATGTCTAAATACAAGCTCAGAGACCACAGTGTAATCACTCACAGAACAAAAATCATTGGTTTGTAAATGATAAAAGAAACAAAAAATTATTTTGTGTAAAAAATATATATATATTTTATTCTGGAATCATTAAAAGAAGGATATGATCTTCACAAACTTGAAAATAATATATTTTCCCAAATTTACAAATATAGTATTAAAATCACATACATAGCATGCTAAGATCTCTACCATTAATAAAATTTCAATATCCTGTTTTTTGGAATAATATTGTTATTTTTGCTATTATTATTGTTCTTCCCAATTGATTTTTATACAATGCGACGAGTGGAAATCAGACAATGTTTTAAGCTAAATGCAGGAATCCACTGAACTTTGGGGTGAAAGTGAAAGGCACCTTTCTTTCATAATTAAGTGCTCTCACCATGTAAACCCATGCAATATCAATTGTTGAGTATCAATGCTACACATGTGTCAACCACACAAATAGAGCACATGTTTACAAATGTGGTAACAGAGTTGGAGTAGATATTGGTGAGAGTGGCTGGTTATTTTATTAATCAGCACATTAGGTCATATTAATGGTAAAGTGTATTTTTTTAGGGATTAAATTTTATATATTAGTTAGATTACATATCAGGTGAACCAATATAATTAACAACTGGACCCAAACAATCACATTTTGATATATGATATGTTAGCCAGGGCTAATTGTAAAATTGCTCCAAACAAACATAACATGTCAAAATCAAGTAACTCCACAGCAAATAGAAAAAATGTACTTAATTTTCAATGCCATCTAACATGACAAAATTTCATAATATATATGGCCCTAAACCCTTTGCTCTAACTGTCATAAGACATTACAGCATTTTAGTAACTGAAGACCAGGATGAATTCTGATGTCAGTTTATTTGCATAACACCCATCCCTAAATTTGTTTCTATGTAATTTTGATGCTTTTGTCTGGATTTAAGCTTCAAACATGTCAATATTATAGCCTTACTTATGATGCTTTGACAAATTTGTTCTTTTTTCACGATGCCAACATACCAAGAAAGTTCATTAACAGGAAAGAGAGAAAACCAAGCATAGAAAAAGAGAGAGAGGAGAGAGAAAAAGACTGTGGCTTCCTAAGGTGAGATTAAGAATGCCACACACAGTGGTTAATGTGTTTAGGTGTGTGTGTGTGTGTGTGTCTTGCCTTTCTCCAGGCCAACGATCTGATTCTTCAGCGTTTCCCTCTGCTGCTCCACCTCCATTTTCTGGTCTTCCTGCAGGCGCAGCTTCCTCTGTGTGGCCTCCCGAATCTTACTGAGTTTAGCAATCTCCTGCTTCATCTGATTCACCTCCTCCTCCCTCATCTGCAACAAAGAGAACCGACTACGACAGTCAGATTAACTGAAGTTTTGGTACTTTAGTTCTACTCAAAATGTGCAACATGTAAAATTGTTCTGAGTGCAGTTTATGTCATGTCAAGTACATGGAAAAGATTTCCCCCCACAAAAAATGTTAACATTTAAGAAATTCAGCTGATTCTATATTCATTTGAGTTTATAATGTCTGGGAGAATAGTGATGGTCAGTTATGTGTGGAAATATAGCTGTATAATAAAGGGATAGTCAATAACTGCTGTTTTTTTTTATTTACACTGTACTCAATGTACATATATCTGCCTATTCAGCTTACAGTAGCTGAGTGTTGCAGTCTGGACCGTGTTTTAATTGAGGCATTATATGGTGCAGACAATCAGAACAGATTTGTTTATATATATCAGTCTTAAAGGCTCAATAACACGCAACCAGAGTAGCAAAATTAGCTGTCAGTGATGCTGTCAAATGCTGCAGATGCTCCCTGAAGTAGCAGAGACAGTTTGTTCAGAATGTTTGTTGTTGTAGACTATTTTTAAAAGGGCCACAAGGCAAACAAATGTTTTGACTGGTGTATTTGTACCATCTGACAACAAGCAGGGTACAACTGGTCAAATCAGCATGTTTTGAAATGTAGGGTGAAAGAATGACCAAGGGGGTGATTCAAGTATTTTTAAGTGCCCCTCGACTGCTCCCTGGGTGCTGTGTTTGTGTTGCTGGCCACTCCTCTGGGTATTTACGGGCTTACTGCTTCCTAGCTTGTGTGCGTGTGTGCGTACACTGTCTTGAATGGGATAAAAGTAGAGTGTATAATTAACATGTTAATTGCGATCAATTAATTACAGAAAAAAACAACACGTTAATAATGAATGTCAATTAATCGCACCATGTGAATTTAACATAGTCTGGTGTTTTGTGGGAACATGCTGTGCCTTTCTGCGAATGTGCAGCTTCACAGTATTGGGATTCAGTGCTACCTAGCATTGGACACTGGTTTATGGTGATTAATATCTTAAAAGCTCTTTCTGTTGTTAGTTTCAACTCATACATGTTTATTCCTACAAGCTGCCTTCAGTTCACAGTTCAAGGGCATATGAGTGTGTGTCGCTACTCTGGGGCCTGTGTCTTTGCAGTCATTACATCAGCAATTTCCTCCTGGATCAATACATTTTTCTGATTCTGATTCTAAAATGCCTCTCATTCTCTGCAGTTTCCAGAGTGCTGTCTGAAGCCAGGAAACATCAGCTGGTGTCCAAAATCACCACTAGCTGTATGCATGTCCCAGTTTGAATTAGCCTGTGCGCTGCTCCACAACAGCATTTCTTAGTGTTAGAACCACAAACTGGTTTCATGATCTCTATGCACTTGTGGGACTAATAAAGGTTTATCTTATCTTATCGTATCTTAAAGATATATCTAGTCTCTTCTCATTTAAATAAAATATTTTTTTCTCTGATTGTGCTTATGTTCTATCGTTGTTCTTGCTGCATTGTTCCTCAACTTATTAAGTCATATTTTTGATTGCCATGACCATTACTGCACATGAACAGAGTTAACAGGTATTCAATTAAAGAGACTTTGAAAGTCTGTAATGTTGATTATGAATTCACTCTAATGCCGGAATTCAATATACATTTGAAATACATTTACAGCAAAAAAGTGGCCGATTAATTTAGTCCAATTAAACACAGAGCTAATAGTTAAGTCGATTTTTTTTTTGCATGACACCCCTAGTTAAATGCAGACTTGTATGTCCTCAGTAATTAATAAAGTTTCAAAAATTTAAATAGATATATAATTTAATTACTATTCAACATAGAGGGACCCGACATAATAATGGATAAACCCACCAGGGCAATTACAAACCTCCCTTTCAATGTGTAATCCTTTGGTGGAATCGAAATTTAACTGGAATTCTCCAGAGTGGAGAACTTTAACAACCCGACTTGCTGCCGTTAAATCACATCATATAGCGTATTTCCATAAAGTTGTTTGGACAAATACATTCGAACCCTCAACACAACCTTTTACACAAAACTGAGAGACTCACATAAAACATGAAAGACTTACAGGCGATATTATACATGGATATATGATATGGACCTGGCAAGAAAAACAGCATGGGCCATTAAATACTAGGCACAAATTAGTTATAGTGACAGAAGAATTGTTGCCATCAGAATGGTAGTATTTCAACAGAACAGCACTAATTGAAAATATTTTTGTGAGCTGGAGTAGAGTTACACCCCTGTCAGATGATTTGGTGGGGAAGAACCTCAGTATTAGAGGAATACTCCAGGCTTTTTCCCAGACTAATCTCTGTCTGACAGGGTTCATTTCCTCAAACAATAATTTTAACCAGGCCCATGCACAGACGGTTGGGGCGGCAGGGACTCAAAAGAAAAAAGGGCAAACTGAATGTGAATGAAATTTAATTGAATTTACAGCATATGGCATCCACTTTTATTCAGTTAGAGGTCTAATTATGTTTCAGATGAAAATGAGCATAGTGCTAGAAGTCTCACCCAAAAATTCTCTGGATGTTTTTTCCAGTGCAAATTCAGGGAAACATCAGAACTCTACTTTCACGTCAAGAGCAATCACCATTTTAGAGCACCTAATTTGGCTAATGAACAATCTAGATTGCTAGTTATCTTAACTTATTAGCTGATACGAAATGACTGCGATGTTCGGCGAACACACACCAACACAAAGGTAGACACAAAAATTGTAGTTTATACAAGAAACATTTTATGTGCAAAAGATATTAACTTAAGGTATAAAGAACCTTTACATAATGTAAAGATTCTATGCCAATTTAAGGGTTCTCTATTGAAGATATATAAAGGACCAGTCTCTCATTTTTAAGGCAGAAACTTTATTGACTTCAATTGTTAATATGTATGAAAATTTTAGTTATAATTCTTTTTAAGCAGATTGTCTTCGCAGAGCCTGACAAATGTTTTGAACATAATCTTGCTCTTATCATTTTTTATAATATAATATTAGCCCCATTTACTGCTGACATGCTGTTCGGTTTTTCTTCAAAATAACATTATGCAGTGTGGAACTTCCTTAAAAATATTATCTGCATGATTTCTAGGGTCGTGATGATGCATGCATGCGTGACAAGTCAGAGCTAACTGTGGCAGTATCTCCATAGGCAGTCTGCAACGCTTCAGAGCAGGGAGCATGAGAGCCTGCCTGTAGGCTATAGATGTGACAGATAGAGATTAGGTTGAAAAACTAAGTGTTCCTTCACCACCACTCAGGGCTGGATATAGCCCCCAATGTGCTGCTGGGTGTAGATGCTCTAAGGCCCACTGAACCTCCTACACCATCTGGAGTCACCCCTAAAAGGCACAAGTACTAGTCATGAACATCCACAGCAACTGGTGTGTAATAATGAGTAACGTATTACAGTTAAAGGGATTCAAGAAAAAAAAAATCTTTAAGACACAGCAAAGCACATACTTGTCTGGGAACTCCTGATAATCAGCTAGTGCACTACAAAGAATGTGATGTAAGATGTATGTACTGTCCCTGTATGCCATAAAACAGTGTAAATTGTGTTTATTCAGATTTTTGCAGATACTTTACAAAAACTAAGGTGAGCCACACAAAGAAAGCAAAAGAAGAAGAAACAGTAGTTCAACTGTATGTGGTGGCAGTTCAGTGGGTAGGATACTTGCCTCTAGACCTGTGGTTGCACAAACGCCCCCTGACCATATCATGAGCCTCTTAATGTTGGGCATTTTAAAGTCTGAAGTGCAGTTGGAAGTCCGTGGGTGTCAAAAGTAATCGGACACCACGGCTTTGGTCAATTTTAACGGCTTTTGGCTAAAACTCCGGGGGTATTATGATAAACAAGGGGTCTTTGGAAAGGTCTCATTGAGCCCTCTCTAACTGTGAAATTTGACGGGGTGCTCACTCAACGGAGCTCTGCCGTTCGTAATGTCCTTTGATTTCTGAAACCTTGAACGGGAAGAGGACATAATTTGGGTCTTAAATCAAATTACTACATGTCTGATAAATATTGATAGGGAATACACACGCTATATTACATGATATTTCTACCTACAGTATATTTTATTTATGATGCCGTCTTGTCGCCGTTCTCTGACTTTGGCGCTTAGAGGGTTAAGTACACACAGAATATGAGATGCATGACAAAATGTGTTAAAACAGAAACAGCCCACCATAATGCACGGAATAACCATTTTACTATGTCTGTGGATCCCTGTCATCTCGTTTAAACTACTAAAACACTTTCCGTCTACTCACACCTCAAACTCACTCCTGCCGTTCAGCATGGAAGTCCTTACAGGCGTGGGGAAAAATTGACCTCACATGCAGAACATCAATACGTTACTGTGCTTGTGTACATTTTCATTGGATGTGACATTTTAACCCGTGAAAGGAAAGTACTCAGAACAGTCAGAGCACTAGGCGCTGGTATGCCTATTTATTTCTAATCATTCCATGTATATATTATTACATCTTATTTCGTGTTAAAATTGACAAAATCTGTTTATTGTGTATGCTTAAAAATTCTAGCTAATAGAATTGACGCCCCCCATTTGCGTCTGAACGCCCCCCTCTCAACTATCAAATTCTCAACGCCCCCCGATGGTTTTCAAACGGGCGGTACCGACCCGGTTGAGAAACGCTGCTCTAGACCAAGAGATCATGGGTTCAAATCCTACCCTCAGCACCACCACTGGGTTCCTCAGCAAGACCCTTAAAGCCAAATTGCTCCAGAGAGACTGTCTCCTGTAGTCAGGCGATTGCAGTCGCTTTGGATAAAAGCGTCTGCTAAATGCTGTGATTGTAAATGTATGCATTATAAAACATGCCTCCATTTATGACAAGAGCAACATTTACTTCTACACATACTGCCCTCAATATAGTATAAAACTGTTAGTGATATAAAGCACTTCTAATGCCCTGTTTACACTCCTGCATTGGGTGATCTGATCACAAGTGGATAGTTCTAAGTACGTCATTAAATGTGTCATTAGAATGCATCTCCACATGCGTCTTGAGGAACCACAGGTGATTAGACTTCAGTTATCTGCTTTATATGCAAATAAACATGTATATCATTTCCATTTGCAAAGCCCAATATGTTTTTATTTTTAAAATGTGGGAAAGCAGCAATGCAGGTCCCGTTACTAGTCTGCTGGAAACTAAAAGAAAAATAAATCAAAACAGATATGTCATTGTTGGCATGTATATACATTTAGAACTATCCTTAGGATAGTCAGATGTTTAGATGGTCCCAGGACACATTCATGTACACACTGCTAAAAGAATGTGGCCATGTAACAGCCCAGATTACTCCTGAATGTTTAATGTGTCTTGGGTGCATTCACATCTTTCCTTAGAGCTGTACATTTGTGAAAAGGCCACCCAAAACATGTTCATTCTAGTCGTGAACAGGGTTAGGGTAAAACAACACCAGAGAACCTAAAAGGCTAAAACATTATCTTAGGGAGTAGCCACAGCAGACATAAATATGTTTGTGGATCTTAAGCTTTCCTTTATGTAATACACCTATCGACATTTTTGTCAACATTTTGACATAAATGACTTAAAGATTGTAGTAAAGGTAATTCTCAAACCTCTGACAACACTCTGTCTGCTGGCATGCTGCTACTGCTTAACTAAGACAGCAACAGATGCTTGTTGTTGATCGTATTAAAATTTAAATTAGCCACAACTGGCCCTTTTCACAACTCCAGTTCTTTTCTGCAAAAATTGCTTGATGTTGAGTAACTCCATATCCAATAGCACAACAACAATGGATGGGTCCAAGAATGTACAAGAGTTCAAGCTCAAAACAAGCTCAAAACAAACAACCTCAAACACAGTTTCCAGGGTTCCCAAACTGAAAACAAGCGGAGTAAATATGGGGTTGAGTAAATAGAAAGGACAAGGGAATACATTTTGTGATAGGGAGGGGATGGATGGATTGATGTTGGAATGGATGTGTGTATGGATGGATGTAAACTGACTTTATTGATGGAATGTAAGACATGAAATGTGTGATACAGAGATGTCAGCATATATAATGACTGCTAACATACATTGATATCTGTAAAGGAATTATTCCAAAAATAGTTCATATCCAGCTTGGACTGCCACATTTTAGAGTGGTCTGGACACATCTGCAAATTTCAGTCTTGGCAATGAAAAGAAGAGAAAACCTGTTCCAACTCGGGTTTTAAAAATGCAGGAAATTCTAAGGTCGGTCTGAATACTGCCGGGCATGCATGTGGCTTCATGCCTGGGAAGTGGGCATAGTATTTACTTTTACAGTAAATGTCAGTAAAACATAACTTTCCTGATTAGATCCAATTTTTTGTATGCTAAAGGCCCTCCTTCTACATAATATTCCCTCATATGTTTATGTATGAGAAAGACAAATGCTGAATTTTCCCATGTACAAAGAGGATACCCCGCCTGTTTAGGCTTACAGATCAAGGGCATGTGGTGCTCAGTGTGTACGTGTGTGTGGGGAGGGGGATCAGTGTGTGTATGAGGTACACAGATCAGTGTATGTGTGGTAGGGCAGGATTAGGCTGTGTGAGTGTGTGCATGTCAGTGTGTGTCTCCATTAAGGTCTAGTGCTCCCCTGTTGCTCCGCTGTTCCAATTTCCCTTATCAGACTGATAAAGACTCTCAGAGGAGTCTGAGAGCATGTGTGTGTGCATGTGGCGCCCCAGAGGATTCAGCCCAGCAGCGGCGAGCATCTCCTGGAAGGGCTGCGACTGCTTCCTCTGCCTTTGTGTCACACTTTCCAATGCTAACAGGCAATCTAAACATCCACTTAAAGCCAAACTGAGCAGGTATGATAGTTGTCTTCTTAAGCACCAGACTCTTTGAATGACAACACACAAAAAACACACAACCCCCAAATCCCCTTCCTTACATACAGCTCTCTCTCTGAATGCCTGTTAATTACCCCACAGTTGTCATTTCCGAAGACAGCTTAAATATGAAAAAAATCATAACTGCATTAGATTTACATATAGAGGAAGTTACTCTATCTGCAAACTTCCCAAGAAGGAGCTGTCCACCGTTCCTGAACGTGTCTGTACAGTGCCCCCTTGTGGCACCTTGTAGATTTCACGCCATTAATCATTGAAGGCCATTAGACTGCACATTTCCTGTTTTGTTTTCAGTCCTCTTACAATGTTTGTTTGAGTTTAAGATAAAAAACCAGTACTTATTCGTTTTCTAACCTCATTTTATTCATTAGAACAATGGTTCTGGAATCAGTCATCGAAGACAAACAGTCCACATTTTTTCCCTCATCCAAACTCCCGACACAGAGATCGAGCACAAATGTGGATCATCCCTGAGGCCTGGTATGAGAACCAATGCCTTCGAATTAAACAGGCTGCTTCTGTTAATGTGCCTTTAAGTCTGACATGACCTCTGTTCGAATGTATCCCTATATCTGTGACATCATAACACTGCAATAGTTGCTCTTTTTGCTGTGTATTTTCCATTACTTTTGGTGTGATTTTTCTGTCACAGATAACTTATGGGAATCTCAAAATTTAGCAGAATATGCAAAAAAATTCAGATGAAGCTGCTGCTGGTCATCCCTGCAGCTATGTAAGAAGCAGCCTCCAAGTGATCATTTCTCTCCTTTGTGCTAGCAGCATTCTGTTAGAAACTAGGAAAGTGGGGTAGTCTACAAGACTGTAGAAAGTACACAAATTCTGTCATATATGTCGTATAGGTAAAATATAAATGCAATCTTGAAAGTCATGAGGTGTCCATCAGGCTTAAGTTTCACAGACTAAATGGTGGGTTGAAGATAAGTGATTATTTTTGTGACAAAGCAATGATGTTGAAGGCGGGTTTTGACACATGGATTGGAGAGTGAGGTTTTGAATTTTGTGTATAATTTCTACAATTGTATCAAATTCATTTAATATAAGAATACTACAAAAGTTCAGTTTTGAATTACATGGGCCATTTAGTTGACTAAGTTTTGCCTTCTAAATAGGATCAAAGACCGTAGATCAAAGAAAGTTTATAAGAATGAATCACTGAGCATGTGATGATTTTTTGAACTGTTTATGCCATTTTGAAGACGCAATCGCTCTATTGTGGAGGTCGCATCCAAAATTTTAAATCATTTGTGTGTGTGTGTGTGTGTGTGTGTGTTTGTGTGTGCGTGTGTATGTGTGTGTGCTAAAAGGGACGACTTCAAAGGCTAATGTGGATGGCAGTTCATCACAATCTCCTCTCAAAGTCTCTCTCTCTCCTTCTCATTTCTCTCCCTCTCAGGAATAATTCAGAGCGGTGGACATAAAATGTTAAGTCACCACAGACAGAGTTTCTTTGAGCTGACAGGAGAACATGAACTCTACAAAGCTTTTATCTATAGAGCCCCTGAATTGTGTGTGTGTGTGTGTATGTGTGTGTGTGTGTGTCAACAACACTTCCACTGACAGCCCACAAGACCATCCAGGACATCAATCCTTGAACAGAATGGCTAACAATAAAAGTGTAAGCTTGAACACCCTTTTTTTTAGCTTTGCTGTAATGCTAACAGCCCGCCAACAGATGAAATCCACTGCAGTGCAGCCAGTGGCAGCAGAGGAAGGGAATAGAATGCCTACTTTTTTGTATGTGCAGAAGGAAGCAGTTATTCTTTTTGAAGTTTCAAGAGTATTCCACCGAACTGGGTGGAAAAGGGTGTATTCTTGTAAGGTGACAGGCCTGGAGATCAAACCTGTGTCACTCAGGGGAAAAATTAGCCAACGTCCTGGCTGAGCCACCAGACCAGCTATAAACATATGAACAAAGTTTTTCTTCATCATTTAAACAACAAATACAAAAATAAAAATAGGGAAAGCTTAGCAGGGGATAATGAGAAGAAAGGAACAGGAAAAAAAGAGAAACAATGATAGATAAACAAAAGAAAGCAAAAAAGAAAACACTACTAAGAGTGCTAAAAAAAGAAGGTAAGGAATTTATAGAGAAAACGAGCTAAGATCGGAGAGGAGCCAGTGGAGAGAAAGAGAGTGAGCAAAGGGCTAGGGAGCAAGGAATCAAGAGAGTGAACGGAAATGGATTGTGGAGATGAAAGGGATGACAGTGGTAAATGAAAATAGGTATGAGAACATGTGAAGGTAGGAAGGAGAAAAGGTGGTTGAATAAAATGAAAGAGAGAAAATACCTCCCCCAGGCAGCTGCTTGGGGTACTACAGCTGGGGACGCAACCTCAACCCACCAAAAACCTGCACTGTAGTCTAGTATGAGGGATTTGTGTAATGTATCCCAGGACAGTACCCAGCATCATTCTTCTGGCCCAGAACCCTCCCGACAAGGTACTAAAGCCCATGTCCATGTAATTGGGAGTCCAGAATATACCAAATTTTTCAGGCCGTCAGCAGAGCACAGGCGTTGGAACATCGAGCAGAGAGAAAGGGCGGGTGAATGTGGAACATAGGTGGGATGCTTGAAATGTCGGATTAACTTTCATAGAGAGTGGGTGATGTAAGTTAAAGTCCACAGTGTTGATGTATCAAATCACCTTGAAGGATCCAACAAAGTGAGGGACCATTTTTCTGGATTCTACCTGAAGAGGCCGTCTCCGTTTGCCCATTAGATTGGGGATGACATCACAAGTGGAGGCTGACCTATTAGACAACAGAAGGCGTTCCAGAGCTCGTGCCCACGATCAGAGACTACATCACACAAAAATCCATGAAGCCAGACCATATATGGCACCAAGAGTTCAGTTTATTAAGCAGAAAGAAGTTTGTTTAATGGTACTAGCTGACAAGCCTTAGAAAAAGAGTCGACAGAGGTTCGTATGGCGGTGTGGCCATTGGATTTGGGAAACCCTATGATAAAAGTTTATTGACATATGGGACCAAGGCCTGCCCCCTCTACTTGCACCGGCCAGGCCTTGGTCCCATGTGTCAATAAACTTTTTATCAAGGTCAAGGGTTAAAAATCCCATGACATGCTACTTTTGTATACTTTTATATAGGTCTTAGTTTTCCCCTAATACTGTATCTGAAGTCTCTTACCAAAATTCAGCCTTGGTGCAGAATTACAGCTACTTCGAGCCAGTCACACAATGACATATCATGCGTTTTCTGTGTCTGTAGCTTTAAATCATAGGGTGGGGGAGGGGCCAGCTTGTGGCCACTTCACTAACATACCCTCAAATAAACAATAACACTCTTAATGTTCAACAGTGTAAGTTGAAAGTTTAAAAGATACACCACAATCACATTCCTTGAAAAAAATGGCTTATTCACACCTTTTATATATATCCACTTGAGTGCATATATCCACTTGAAACTAAGACTGACAGGTAAAAAAACGATTTTAGATATTTATACCAGAAAAAAAGATACATGCAAGCTGCTTCTGGTGTGATTATAAAATATGTTCCTGTTGTTCTCATGAACAGAAAAGCTATAAACCTCCCTACTAGGTAAACTGGTTCAATACAGGAGGAAAGTTATTGGAAACATGACAAATCGTCCACAGGACAGCTGCACTATTCAAGATATACCTCAGACTAATTATAATGTAGGTGAAAGAGAAGCCAGCAGTGACTAAAAAGGAGCTGCAGCATGACCTGAAACCAGCAGGATCAACAGTTACAGAACAATAAGCAGTGAACTGCAGCGCAAACATCTCCATTTTCTGCACCCCACGCAAACTCTCTAAAACCTCCGGTAAAAAAAAGAAGCACAGAGGCGCATTATTATTAGAGCTGTAATAAAACTCTGCAACTATCACCAGGTGTGTAACAAATGAAGAATTCGTAAGGTTAACATTAATGTGGCAATCATTTCATCAAACGTCTTTCTTCTTACACTTAAATGTAAGTTGTTGTCTATTTTCATTCATGAAACATTTTAGCATTAATGTGTTAAACTAAAACATCACATTTATGTCCCAAGTAATTTAATTCTGACCTCTAAAATGTACCCATTTGATCACTAGACCTTAGTTGACTTAATTTCTCTCCTCTTAGTTGTTCCTAAATGACATTCAGAAGTATTGACTCAAAGGTTTTGCTCATTTGTTTGCTGAGCAAAGTTATTGATGGCTGAAGCAATCACAAAGACCAGTCTGACAATCTTCCAGCATAACCAGCAATTGTTAAGGGTCTCTTTATTCAATATTTTGAAGGGAAACACAGGATTCTTGATAAATGAAAGCTATCTAATATGTCCAGTTTTTTTTTTATCTAATTTGAAGTATACATATTTATATTACCTGCTATATTTAGCGATTAGGTGTTACTTGCTTTGATTTATATAAAAGCAATTTCTCTAGCCTACTTGTGGGATATTTGTCTTTTTTTGCCAGTAAAACCAGTGCAATGTTGGAAAAACTAGATCTTTTGAGAAATATTAACTTGAAAATGATGTGTTTAAAAGTAGAAATGTTCACACTGTTGCTAATTAAAGAGTTACTGTTTCTTAAGAATAAAAGTATTTTTTGTGCTACATTTGGATTTTCAGATACTGTAACTCCTTTAGGAGTGGAATGAAAAATGTATGTTTTGTGCAATCCCATGTTTCTTAATTCCTGAGCATTGAAGTGAGCAGAGTGTAGGATCCACGTGAGAGTCCATCAGGGGATGAAAGTCTTCATTTCCCATCGCTCATCTTATGTAAGACTTTGCCAACATGCTCAATCTGCTGCCTGCCAAAGCTGAATTACTTGGTACTCACCACATTTTTAGTGTGTGTGTGTGTGTGTGTGTGTGTGTGTGTGTGTGTGTGTGTGTGTGTGTGTGTGTGTGTGTGTGTGTG
>JBBKCR010179991.1:0-14488 GCA_037577295.1 Ladigesia roloffi | reverse complement strand
GACCTCTGCCATCATTTTAAGTGGGAGAACTTGCACAATCGGTGGCTGACTAAATACTTTTTTGCCCCACTGTATGAGGAGGCAGACAGAAATGTGAAGGAGGCATATGGTGGTAATATAGTCAGGAAAGGGGTGGGGGTTGGGGAGCTGTGGAAAACTGTTTTTGTCCTGTAATTAGACTGCAATTTGTCAGTCTAAATACAAGACCTGTCCAACCTGGGTGTCCCACCTGAAGGCTAAGCTTCTGCTGGTGTAGCTCTTAGGCATGCAAACCCCTCAGGGGGAAAACAGAAAAATGAAATATTCCTCAATAGTTTCTAACAACAAAAACTTAAAATTTACATTAATTTGATAGATTTGAACCCAACAATACGATTCCTCACTATTGCCAATAACTTAAAAGGGCTAGCCAAGTTCTCGAAAAATAAAACTGAAAAAAAAATAGCTTTGATTACCTCAGTATATGAAACAGCAGACTGTTCGGTGCACAACTTTGAGTGAAAATTATTACTGATTGACTCCTGCAGCTCTATCTGTGCAAACCCCCTGTTCCAGATTGTATCACCTGGACAGATTCAATAACTCACGGCTAGTCAAACATGTTTCTGTGGTTGAAAAAGCTTTGGAGGAGCTATTTCAGTGACAGCATTGTTACAGCTATCTAATACATTTCGTGGCTATTGTACATGTACAGAGAAAATCCTGTTGTACTCCTTTAATATTCTATATTTTCCCAGAATCATTAATGACTTAAACATATATTTTCTGTCACAAATAAATAATTATGTAAGTCCAATAAGTGGACGATCTGAAAGTTGTATGGGAATTTGGGAGGTGTTTTCCTTTACAGCAAGTGATTTTATGATTGTATGTCTAACAAGTCTAACCGGTCTAGCAATAGCTTCATACCTGGAAAAAACGTTTCTGCAAACAGGAACAAAACTGTGACAAGGAATAAAATAGCAAGTGGAATGGTCAATGGTTATAATTTTATGTCATTTCTAAATAAATGTATATGAACTACCAGAAATAAGACTAATAACATGAGCAAGTCATATTATGGGGAAATTATTCAGCTTTACAAGCATTTATGGAAATTATAATTTCACATTTATTGTAAATTTGTAATAAGTTGTACTGCTTTTTTTGGTTGCTATAGAGGACCACTCCCTGCCACAGAAATCTCAACCTCCGCACCAAGGCCTCACTCAACATGAGGACGCCTACAAGGATTGCATATGCAATACAGGGAGATATACAGGGTCTCTGTTTTTGCATATACAAATCCTTTATTTGCATACTCAAGAATTACATATGTGCAGAAAATACTGAACACTGTTATCTCCCTATGTTTATATATATGATCCTTGTATTTCCTAATACATTGCTCATTTATGCAAATACAGGAAGGCTGCTGGGCCATTTTCTGTTTGTTTTAGACAGAGGAATGAAACATATTAAAAAAACACTACATAGTTCCTTGTTTGAGTTGGTTTCATTTTCAATGGCAAGCTGTCAGTCCACACATCAGGGTGAAGGTTTATAGCTAGAACATTTTAACTAGAAACAAAGCACTTGTTTTTTAAGATGACAGAAGACATATTACCATCTAACCTGAGACTAAATGTTGAATAGAGCTACAGAATATAAATATTGTTCATGTTATATCACCTTTTTCTTGTAGTAAAATAAGTACCTTCAAGGTGAATACAAATATTATGGAGGGCACTCAAGTATTGTATATTTTTCCTAGTTTTTCTACATGGCTTTTTATAGCGTACCTCAATATTCTTGCAGTGAGAGGTGAGATGAAGAAGAATCCCTGATTTGGTCAAGTCATGTAGATTTTATAGTCATTTCAACCATTTACACAATACAAAGTGAAGCAAAAACCTGCCTCCAGGAACAAAATAAAAACAGTAACAGAACACAAATGCAGAGAGGGCAAAAAATAGCACAAGAGCAACAAAACAGCTGGACAAGACAAGAAGATGAGTGCAATCGTTACTATATTAGTCTAGATAAACATGGTATTATGATAGAACTTGTCATCGAGCAATATACAGGTAATGTGTGCAAAAATGCAGATCAGCGATAGACAGCAAATCTAACAGCAGCAGGACAGAGAATATGCAGTATAATAAAAATAGGGGAATATATGGAGTCAAATCAAATCAGTGTTTGTTAACACAGAAAACATCCATTTGTATATACATTGTGTTACGAGAAGTGGTTGTGTGCGTGGGGAGGCTACAGTTTATGTTTCAGTTCCGGTTGAGGAGACTGATGGCCTGAGGAAAGAAACTGTTCCCTATTGTAGTAGTGGAGGCCCATATGCTATGGAAATTTTTCCAGATGGGAGAAGGTAAAATGGAGTGTCTGATGGAGAAGAGTGTGTGTGAGGTCATCCACAATGCTAGGGGTTTTGTGGATGCAGTCTGTGGTGTAAATGTCTGTGACAGAGGGAAGAGAGACTCCAATGACCTTTTCAGTCTGCCTTACAATTAGTGCTGGGTGGTAAAACGATAAAGATATGTATCGCGAAACACTATTTCCTTAATAGAACCAATGCATATGGTCGATAGAAAGCCGATAGAACTTGTTCTGTCTAGCTTTTGACTACAAGCCAATAATAAATGGAACAGTGCTGTGCCAGACCAGTCGTGTGAAAGCTGACGTCAGTCATATTGTGACCTGATGCAGGGCAGCTTTAAAATCTGAGGCTGTGGACAGACTTATCTGTACTGCCCATTACGTGAAATAGGATAATGTGTGGTCCAAAACATAGACAGTACTGAGTGGCCATACTTAGGATTTCTTGTGCATTTATTTTCTGTCTTTCTTTATATTTAATAAAAAAAAATTTTTTTGCATCATTTCAAATTTAGAATTTTAGACATAAGATTTATTTAGTGTGTCCTTCATTGTAAAATCATTGTAAATGTTTAGTGTGCTCTTGAAAACCTGAAAGCATTTGACTGGACAAAACTTAATTTTGTAGAATTATATAATTAGATTAATAAAAGAATTTCTGGTCAGAACGATTGTTGGTTATTATATATATATATTGTCAAGGGAACTTGCCACATAAAGCCAGGGAGAGTTTCCTCAGGTGTCAGAGGTATAAATATATTTTATTTTATTTTTCGCAGTTTAAATTCTGACAAAATAAAAAATAATTATTTTTAAGCTTTGTCTCAAAGGAAATAAAAAGTTGGTTTGACATTGATTTGATTTCTATCATGATAAATATCGAAATTGTCTGATATGAAAAAATGATATCAAACTTTTTTCCATATCGGCCAGTCCTACTTACAATTCTTTTTTGGGCCTTGCAGTCATAAATGGAACAATTTCCTCACCAGGTGGTGAAGCAGTGGCAGAGAATGCTCTCTATGGTCCCGCTGTAGGACATGGTGTGGATTGGTGGTGTAAGCTGTGAAGGTAATAATGCTGTTTAGGATAGAGCTGGGGTTGAGGTTCCATGTGAAGTTTTCTGTAAACATCAAGAATGGCACTCTGGATGATCTCCATTAAGGAGCCACTCAAAACACAACTGACTATGAACAGGATATGATTTTCGTCATGAATTTTGTCCTCTCCTAATGTTCAGAAAACTCTTGAGACCAGAGCATGAAGGATGCTGAATTAAACAAGAATGTAAAATGCAGCTGAAACAACTTGTTAAGCAATTTTTCATATTTTTTTTAATGAATTGTGACTAAAATCAGTCATTAAATCCTTATAGTCACACATGATGGCACAACACAGAGTGTGAACTTTCTCTGTTTTTAACCTATTTAACCCATTCACTAAATGAAACTGTGCCCAGGGTGGAGTGTACAGAAGATGCCATGCTCAGGGGCATGACAGTGGTGCAACTGGTAGATCTGGGATGCAAACCTCTATCTTTCTGATCCCAAACCGCTAGGCCTCCACATGCCTCAACAGGATTGTTTTTCTAAAGTGCACTTTTGCAAATGTTATCTTCAAAAGTTTTACAAAGAGTGCTTCTTGAAGCAATTGCTGATTAGCCCAAATAGTAAAACATGCATTTTACTGCAAGAATCAAATTTGTTTGCCTGTTTTTTGTTGTCTATTTGTTTGTTTATTTGTTGGTTTGTTTGTTTACTATTTCATTTGTTTTAACTAAAAAAACTAAATATTAAATGTAACATAATAAATAATAAATCCTTAATAAATGTATTATAGTACATTTATTAAATCAGCTTTGTTTAGCTATTTATGTAGTTTTTTAATTCAATCATTCATAGATTTCTGCTTGTCAATTAACAGATTTTAAAATATTAAATAAAATATATTACATGTATTATTTGTTGACTATTTGTTTGCATTATCCTTTATATATTTCAACATGTTTCATGTGAGCTTCAATGAGCTTTATATTTATTTAGTTTCCAAATGATTTTATTTTATGACAATTTAATGCCATTTTTATTTCTTGTTGTGTCTGTTTTCTCAGGTTGTCGAATGTGCTGCCAGTTCTTTTATCTTTAATAAGTGTCATTGTTGGTAAGTAAGTGTCTCCAAAGCTTCCATTGCGAACCTCCGGTTTATAGGTCTTGTATGTCACCACTCATCCCCATACAAAGACAAACCAAAACACCAATTTTCAGCCTGATTTTAAAATCAGTCATGTCCAGTCAAGTTTATTTATATAGTACAGTATCATTCACATGTATCATTTAATGTTATGGGAATAGAATAAAAAATAAAATAGAGTAAAATAAAATTATAAAAAAATAAAGATAACATCGAAATTCTATGTAAAGAAGGCAGAGGTGAATAGTGTAGTTTTAGCAGATATTTAAAGCTACAGTTGATGCAAATAATCTTAGGGGATCTCCATGAGCTCAGCTCCACTTGGACCAAGGCCTCTCATTATCCATTTAGTGTTGTACTGGATCTCTTTCTCTCTCTCTCTCTTTCTCTCTCTCTCTCTCTCTCTCTCTTTCACTCTTTCCACCTCTTCCTCCCTCCATCTCTTCTTTCCTTTCTCTCTGGGACGACCTAAGGAGAACGGGTTCCCCTTTTTAGTCTTGATTCCTCCCGAGGTTTCTTACTCGCCTCTGTCGCTTTCGGCTTCTTCACTAGAGACTCGGACCTGGACTCTATAAAGCTTTGTGACAACCTGGTTTTAAAAAGCGCTATAGAAATAAAATTACATTAAATTAAATTGAATTGAATTGAAAAAATAAACTCAATCAATGGTCTGTTGTGCACTAAAGAGATCCAGCTAGAGCATGACTGTAGTGAGGCAGCACTGCTAATCAAGGTGCTGGTCATGACAGTGTGGCGATTCCCTCTGGTCGTTACTGCTGGTGGTGGCTCAGTCCTGTTTACCAGAGCACAAATGTGTGATCGCTGGAATATGATGGAATTTATCCATTTCTCATTTGTATGCAGGCTTCTCAGAAGACATTACTGTGCAAGAGGGAGACACTGCAACATTAACTTCTCTTGGAAAACTAGGAGCGAACGGCTTGCACTTGAAAGTTAAAGGTCCACACAAACAGGGGGCTGAATTTTTATTTTCACACAATGGAACTGAAGAGAGAGTGGATAAGGTATACAAGAACCGCATACAAACATGTTTAAAAAATGAAGACCTTTCAGTGACACTGAGCAATGTGACACGAAATGATCATGGCATATTTATCTTTTACACCTATCCAGTCAAGAATGGAAATAAAAACACTAAAGAAACAAGTGTGGAAGATAAGAAATATTCTCTTACTGTCATAACTAAAGGTATGTATTTTAAACCTGTTTAATGATGGCCAACTAGATTACTGGTTATGTCAGCTACAGGTTCTAATCATGGTTGATTTTGAATGTTTGATTTCAGAGCTGATGTGACAAAGGGAGACATACCAGAATGTAGTTCAGAACAAATTTTGTTTTAACGAATTGTGCTGCATTAACACTAATGCAGCATTAACACTAATTCGGTTCGTATCACGATTTTTGACTCACGATTCGGTTCGTATAACAATTCATTTGTGGTGGAGGAGAGGAAAAGTTGTGAGGCACCATTTTGTTTGAAGACACCTTATCTTTACCACAAAATTATAAACCAGTATACATTCTCATAACTTACATGTACTCACAGTGAATCAATTCCGCAAACAAAGCGATTTTTGAAACCCTTAGCCCCTCGGCTATTGGTTAATGAAAATAAACTGACGTGAAAACCCTCCCATTATGGTGAAAACGTGTTTCTGGGTGGGAACTGTATACAGGATAGATTTGGAAGGGGTGTGTCTGTGTGGCGATTCACCCTCCTCACACCACGACGTGGGTTTGTGGATATGAGTGTCGCGATTTCGGTTTTGTATTGTACATCGTTACAGCCCTAATTTAACACTATCAAAGAGTTTGGCTAAGTTACTCTCTAGGTAACAGTGAAATAATTATTATAATACATTACTGCCAACCTTACTATGGATTATTTATAATTGCTTGTTCAGTACTGCTCTAATGAACATCACCTTAATTCTTACATGCCACCCGCTAAAATGATCAGATAAATTAGACAATTCCAGCACCTGCTCCAATTTTGTCAATAATCTTGTTAGTATATTTATTAATGATTCGGGAAAACATTAATGTAAATATGAATATATGTGTGTATGTGTTTTCTCATAATAAGAGCTAATGTTCATCTCAAATCTGAGAGTTTCAGTGAAGAAAAACAGGCACATGTAGTGTTTTAACATGTACCAAATAATGTTACTGTTACTGGTGGTTACTGTTTGTTCATTATCAGCACAATCAGATTAATAGAAATTGATGTATTAAACAAAACATTTAATGTCTGTAGGATCAAAGAATGAAGATGGAAAGAAAAACACAAATATAGGAGACCATAAAGTCAACAGTAAAACAAAAATGAAAGGAGGCGGATATGAATCCCAAGGTAATCCAAAACAGACTCTTATGCAGGTTCTTTACCATACAGTCAGTTTAGGAATGAATCTGGAAGCTGGATCTGCATCTAAATACATGTTGATATTTTGGGCCTTTAGAAGAGCTGAAAAACCTCAAATACAAAGATGCTGGTGTATTAATAATAAATATCAAACCAAAACAGCACTGAGAATGTAGGTTACTTGTATGTCAAGAACAGAATTGTGTCTCTCAGTAATAGTTTGTCAAAAATCTAATTATAGGTTTATGGCACCAGACTTTTATTTCCTCTTTTTTTGTAGGTGTTCACGTGGATACATTAACACTTATTGCAGTTGGAGTTTCATGTTTACCATTTCTACTATTAGTTCTACTGTTTCTACTGTTGGTGAGTATATATTTAACATATTCATGGTCGGCGCGTAATGGAGGCTTGGAGAGGCTAAGACTCCCCAAAATTAATGCTGGGAAATTGTGAAAATAACGAACATGATGTGTGAATATTATTAAAGATGATTTCAGAATGAACGCAGCAGCTGCGGTCAGTGATAGTAAAATGAAGGATCTTTGCTATGACTAGTTGAGAGTGAGTACACGTTACCATGGTGATAGACATAGTCAGATCACGTTCTAGCCCAAAACAAAACTAGCCAATCAGCCACTGGTAGGCTATACACATATGGGGGGGGGGGGCTAAAAATTCTATCTCCAATTTTTTTCACAACACACACTTTGGGTCTAAAACTTTTAGCATGTAAATGAATCCTGGCTTTACCAAAGTACGTATGATGATGGCCAGCTAGATTACTGGTTATGTCAGCTAAAGGCTCTAATCATGGTTGTTTTTTGAATGTTTGATATCAGAGCTGATGTGACAAAGGGAGACATACTACGATGTAGCTCAGAACAAATTTTGTTTTAATGAATTGTGCTGCATTAACACTAGAGCTGTAACAACACACCAAACCCATGATTCGGTTTGTATCACGATTTTTGACTCATGATTCGGTTCGTAGGCCATATTGCCCTTGTAAATGAATCCTGGCCTTTCCAAAGTACATATGGGCACCATATCTTTTGCAATATACATTGTAACAGTTTCTTATCACCTTCCACCATGTACCACTCTTACTATTTGGCACTAGCGCATTAACACAGGCACAGGTTGACGCCCCCAGAGAGAAGCTGACTAGTTGTGTTTGGTTGTGTTTGGCTCTCTCTGTGTGCATGCTTGCATACACAATGAAATCTCAGCCTAACACTCATTCCTCAACCTAACCAGTTATTATAGTCATTAAATAAAAACGGCGGTACAAAACGACACTAAAGGACTGATGGCACAAAACGAACCCAACTCCATATTACAGACGTAGCAAGACCTTTCTTTGGCACAAAAACTGCTACAGTGTTTGGTGCGCTGTGCTAAATTACCAGAGTAGAGCGCTGCATTGCATTATTTACGCTTTTGGTGCTCATGTGTAAAATAAATTATCAAAACGATTTTCATCAAAACACATATTCCTGAACTGTAAATTCGAATTAATCAATAAAATCGATGTACCGCTCACCTCTAACGAATTTCAGTATGTGCTGTTGCAATGCAAGTACAGGCCAAAATGACAGAAGTAGCCTGTCATGCACCACCACCTGCTAGTATATTGCCTAAAATTCCCCTTAAAGACAAATATGGCCTAAATGGACTCTCACAACGCTGACTGGAATAAATGGGCTTGTTAGGCTCAGCATCAAAGAAGGTTAATCTTAAGTATTCAATATTAACTAATGGCCAGATATTGATGAATTAGGACTGTGTCCCCCTAAAAAATAAGAACAGGCTGTACAGGTAGAACCTACCAATGTGATTCTTGAATGAATAGATGTTTTTCCACTTTGAATTAACCTTCTATCCATCTCCCCGTTCTTGTGACACCGCCAAAGGGCATGATGCCCTCTTTCTTTCTTTAACAAGCATGGGGAGCAGCTGCAGAGAATATCTGTTCTGTCTGTCCAATTGTCTTCCAAGACGGATTGTCTATATTTGTAATCTTTGTGAAGTGAATTAAGAATTTTTTTATTAAATTTTTTTTTAGAGAACAGCCCTTCTTTCCATATTTGAAAGTAACTGTATGTGGGCCTGTGAGTGTGAAGTGTGTGATCAGTTGTTTTGTACATTAATGTGTAAGGGTGTTGAGTGTATGTGTACATTATTTGTAGGAACACAGTTCTTATTGTTACTTCTTAGGGGGGAAAAATATTATCTGCTTATCATTTTCTCAGTGTTGCAAGAGATGCTGCCGCAAGGCAGGTACAAACAGACAGCTAAGCCAAGAGGTCATTTAGCATCTCCAATCAACCTGCTGTGTATGTTTTTGGACTGTGGCTGCAAACCAGAGCACTTGGAGGAAATCCATGCAGACATGAAGAGATCATGCAATCTCTACTCAGACTGTCAAACATAAGCTCGCCTTGTTACAAATTGTTTGTTAATAGCTGTACGAAAAATAAATGTATTATCCATTAGTAGTATAGTACATCGTCCATCAGTTTTATATGGTCCTTCTGGTGTTTTTGATCTCACCAGGATGTTCTTCTATTCTAAAAAATATATGTACATGATCTGGCTACACCTAATTATTCAAAACGCTTTAATGGCTTTGTTTTGATTTTTCCTTTAAGTAAAAGCAAAAAAAACAAAAAAAAAGCAAAAAAAGTGACACACTTGAAATCAGTTCTAGATATTTTATCTCTTACTTCTAAGTTAAATAATTTGGCCACAGCTCAGCTGGGAATTGGAATCACAAGCCAAAGAGTGATATTGATTCAAAGTCAGAGCCTCACAGCATCCCCACAGTACCTCAAAAAAAGGATCAGTCAGTATCACCCACACCCAGCAGAGACTCAGTATCTCCATGCTCCTACAGCAAGGGATCACGATCTCTCCACCAACTTGTGGAGTTTGTGATGATCACAGTGTTTTTTAAAAGAACACAGTATTACTAGCAATTTTGTGTAATTATATATCTGTGTAGACACACAAAAGTACAATATGACAATTTGTCATAAGGTGTTGGTTAATTTGCATAGATGTAAGATATTTAAAAATTTGTATTGTCTGTATGATAAAAAGTTGGGAGCGACCAGCCCCAAACAGATCTGAAGGATCAGCAGATCTGCAGAAACTATGCAGACTGAGCTTTTTGTTGTGATCTTAAAAATAAAAAAAATGCATGAGACTACAAATCTTGATTTCCTCATTTCATCTCAACTCACTCTCCACTACATACTCTGGCATGGTTCCAATACCTCCACTTCCCTCTGCTAGAAAAAAACTCTAGGCCTGTCAACCTCAGGATTAAAAGCAACATTTCCCTGCCAGAGAATCACAAACTCACTTCGCTCTAGAATGTAGTTCTAAGTGTATGTGAGATCTTCATACTACTAAACTGCAACACATCCAAAACTAACATTACAATAAGGATATGTTATTGTTTTAAACATATAGTAGAAGCCAATTAGCAGCTGGCAGATTTCACCAGTAAATATTTGAGATATATGGAATACACAAATGTTGAATGGAAATCCTGATACTTCTATAGAATATTCACCAATTTACATTCACGGCATTTGGCAGACACTTTTATCCCAGCAAATTCCATGCCCTAACTACAGGCAGCAGTCTTCCTGAAGCAACTAGGTGTTAATGGTCTTGCTCAGGAACCCAGAAGTGTTGTGCTGAAGGTAGGATTCAAACCTATGACCTCTTGGTCAAGAGACAATTATCCCACCCACTGGTCTAGTCCACAACCACCCAATTCTTCATTGGTGGTAAATTTCATTCTTTCAAAGGTAACTTGGCCATGGTTGTAGGCTGAACTTCTGTAGAATATTTTAGAACTTCTCAGCCTGTTACAGAGCTGAGGGGTTGTTGGGACAACAGATTAAATGGCCACATCATTCAAGTCATAAAACAGAATGAATTGCGTGCTTGTTACCTTTCCAGCTACATAAACATGGATTCTTCACATTGTTAGGTGTCACAGTTGGGTTCTGGGAAGGGAAAGGGACGGACGCCACGGTACATGAATAGACTGGATTTGAATGAAAACAGAGGTACAAAACAGGGTGAACACACAACAGACACAACACGTGCTCCTCAAAGGAACCACCAAAACTAAACAAGAGGCGCCGGCTTGAGATCCACTCAGCGCGGCCAGGAGTACGGGCATGTGGACAGGGGGTGCAGGGACGTGCACATATGCAGGGTAAAACGGGAGGAACACGTGCCTGGAAGAGAAAGACAAAAACCCATAAATACACGAGAAACAAGACACAGGGAAACTCAGAACAAGAACGAGGCAGAATATGAATGGGGCAGAGATGAACAGACAGCAAGAACGAGAACAAGGTAGAGACAGACAGATGAACAGACAAGACTTAGTGACGACTACACACAGGACATAAACCAGAAACATACAGAATAACGTGGGGGGGATTACAAACATGAGACCCGGGAGTTACATACATGAGACCCGTGCTCCTCAAAGAAACAAAGGAAAAATAAACCAGGGAACCATGGCTAAGAACCCCTCCAAACCTTTCGAGGGCTCAACTCTCCTCGTAAAGGTCAAGGGCAGGAAACGTGGAAGACAGTTGTGCACGCCAGACATGCGCAGCCTGGGGGGTATAAACACACAGGGGAAAACATGAATACATCAACCATGAACCAATATGGAGGGACAAACACTACACTCAGAACAGGATAATCACAACATGAGATCCGTGCTCCTCAAAGAAACAAAGGAAAACCAGACCAGGAACCAGGAAAGGGCTCTCCTCAAAATCACCGAGGACAGGAGACACGGGTGCAGGAACCATACACGGACGTGAATACAAAAACAGAGGAGCACGGACCTGAAACAGACAGAACACGAACATGAACGAGACTACCACAGACATGAAATGCAGACTTGCCCCATAAGAGTAGTACATACACACCAGGGACCCCAGACCCGGGTTCCTCAAAGAAAACAAAACAAAAGAACAGGGACGGGAACAGGAACAGGAACCAAGAACGGGAACAGGGACAGGCCCTCAGTGAGGGCTACGCTCTCCTCGAAAATGTCGAGGGACATGCTTGTGTCAGACACATAGAGAGCACCTGAATTCTCCGTGAGATGTCGAAGGAATTAAGCTCCTCCTCAAATTGTCGAGGGAATTCATCTTCACTTTGAGACGTCGAGGGTACGAGGATTCTCCTCGGAAACACAGAGGGACCAAAGTTTCTCCTCGGACATGACAAGGGTGCTACGCAGGGGAGACTCGAAAACAGGAGCGACCCAGATCTGGAAAACAAGAGGGAGAAACAACAGGGGAGACAAACACAAAAGACCACATGTAACATCTAGACAGAGCCACAACAGGGATCGCTAGGCTTTAAATGGGACAGACAAATGAAGAACAGATGAGACTGAAGGAAACAAGAGGCAGGGGAAGACAACAAAAGGGAAATCTTTGTGTTCTCACTGTATTTATTAAGTGTAAGCCTTAATTTCAGAAATATCCATTTATATTTGCCATGTGTTTTGTTGACTGGTACAAAACAGACGTGTGGTGAAGGTCCATGGTCCCATTGTGTATAAAATAACCTAACCTGTAAAGTAATCCTTGGTGTACAGCCCAGTTTTGCAGCTTTGCAGACAGTGATATATTCTGGCAAATGCCAGTCTACTTTTGGGTCAGAGAATATTTTGAATAAATATTCAAAGAAACCAAATATTGTAACTGCAATTAATGCTACATGAACTCACTTTATGGGATTAAAGTAATGCTATGATTCTACTGAAAGGCTGATATGAGCTTGGTTTGCAATTTATTAGACAATATGAGTAAAATAATGAACATGTACCAATACACCATATAACTGAATTAGAATAGGCACTCTATTCAGGATACAAGTTAAAATACGTGTGAAACATTTTACCAGTACAGCATCACAGATTGACAAAATGTGGCATATGTGCTTTTAGCAGCTTGAAATACTTCCTTCCTGTGCCGTGTACGTCACCTGTGAGCATACAATATACTTTCTATAAGTTTTTGAAGGGAGTATAGATGTTTAGATCTCCATAAAGTGCAACAGCACCATAACTTAAAATACTGTGACTTGATGGATGTTATAAACATGCAAAGGAGGTATAAAAAAAAACAAAGCAAAAGACGAACAGCTTTGTGGGAAAGAAGGGGCTTTTTGTTGCGGTTTTCTGATGATATGCCTTTCAAAACCTGAGTCTATGTGAACAAAGCATGATGCTGTTCCTCTTTCTGTATGCGCTGTTTTGTGTGAATGTACACAAAATTCAAACTGGTAAGTGATGACTCTAAAACTGATTTTGTCCACAGATTTTTCTCAAATCTGTCAATTTGAATTTAAGTTTTACAGATAAATCCATGCTGTTGAAGTAAAACATGCAGTGACTGAACTACTAAAGTCCTTTTTATCTTATGTGTAATGTCAGATAAACCAAATATTTACTGTAGGATGTGTTATATTCTACGCTGTTTTGTTCATATGTACATTAAGTATGCATTGACTTACTAACAGGAAATCAGCCATTGCTTGGTACTATACGTCTCATTTAGGGTTAGGGTTTCATTGGGACTTAACTGATATTAAATTAATTATCAATATGGATACTTGGAGAATGTGATCAATTGGTTATACATGAACACGCCGCTGCACACAGTATTAACAGCACGGAATTCCTCCTCTGCATTTAAACCCACTTGCATTTCATAAAGTTAAGGAGTGGGCAAACATGAGCAGTGTGTGGTGACAGTAACTTGCTCAGGTACCTCAGAGGTGCTTACCTGTCTATATCAGGGCCTGATTAACCATATGGGCAATTGCCCAGGGGCCCACGACATCTAAAGGGGCCAGGACAGCAAGGGCATGAACAAAAGACTGTATCTGTAATCTCCCGCTTTATATTTAACAAACTGTCCACCCGGGCTATGCTGCGCTGGCTATGACTTTAAACATGAGTTGAGAGCGATTGAGAGTCAGTCTCATGCGGACTGACCAATGAAGAGAGGACCTCAAATTAAGTCCCTCTCCTCATTGGTCAGTCCGCATGAGGTGGGTAAAAGTTCACGCCGAGCGCGTTACATGAGCAGAAAAAAATCAGACAAAATGGAGAAGCTAAGCGGAAGCGCGAAGCGAAAATAAAAAAAAGAAAAAGACATCAGAAACGCTGAAAATGTGAAGTATATACGTAAAATAGGTAATTTCTTCACTCCTGTTAATGTTGCCGACAGTTCTGTTAAGTCAACTTCCATCAACAACAAGGCTAACTCAGCTAGCCAGGACTTTTTACACCGCCTGCGGCAGGTTACGGTTACAGCCCGGAGAGCCAAGAGCCAGCAAGCTCTTGACACACATGGACTTAAGACAACATTTATGAATGTTTATGTTGCACTAAGAGTGTTTTTAACCTTACCTGTGTCTAACTGTGAGGGCGAGAGGTCATTTTCTGTTTTGAAACGGGTTAAAAATGAGCTG
>JBBKCR010179983.1:0-14489 GCA_037577295.1 Ladigesia roloffi | reverse complement strand
AGTCTGGTATAATGGCTATAAAATAAAACCTGCATAATGTATGTCCCACAACACCATAGCTAACTGGTTTATTTAACTTTACAGTGTAGATTACTAAAGTCAGCATGAGTTTATGAGACGTTCATTTAAGTTAACTTACCATGTGTGGGTGTTTAGCCTTTAGCTGACGCTTCAGGTTGGTGGTGTTCTTCCCTGATATTTTATGTCCGCAGTTATTCCCGTCTGTTATAATTGCACATTCTGACTTTTTCTCAATGTCATTGTAAGTAAAATGCGACCAAATATCAAGCCTCTTCCTTCTACCGAGCATTTCGTCGGCATGCGCTCAAGTCTGGCAGAAATCTCTGGTGTTTGCTCCTGTGTTGTTGCTCCACAGGCAGCAGCAGCACGAACTCATTCGCAATATTTTGAGGCTGTAAAAGTTGAATATTCTCATGATGGAAAAAGTAGAGATGATTGTAGACAAAATTGAGGAGAGATTTTATCTTAGTTTTTATTTTATGAAAAAACATTTTAGTCTCGTCTTTTTTCGTCAACAATAATGCATGTTAATTTAGTCTTAGTCCGCATTTTTGGACACTGTTGCCGCCTCGTCATCGTCTCGTGTTAGTCATGAAAAAAAAGGTCGTTGACGAACATATTTCATCTCGTCTCGTCTGATGAAATTAACAATACTTTCAGATAAAAAATGATTAATAGAAGCGTTTCGTTTATTTAATTCTATTGCACTGTTGAAATATAGAAGTGTTTGTTTTGTACAATGCCAATCAGTTTGCTTTTTGAATCGTAACAAATAATAATAATATTTGTAACACAAAAAAAAAGTTAAAGGGTCCATGTGTAAATGAATAGTAGCCACTAAACGATAAATGTAGAGTGTATTAATGTGTATGATTGCATTACAGAAAAGATTAAATATCTTTTGAACAGCAAACAACTTCCAACGATTTAAAGACCAGGGTATACAGTGCTGAGTTTTCCTTTAATCAGTTATTTTTAAATATGGCCAATTAAATCACCAGTATCGGAACAATGTTTTTATACCATTGCTGGTAGACTGTTCTGATTTTGAGAACATGTTAAAGGATCATGGTGTGTTTTTTGGTAGGTGCGTGTGAATCAGGAGGACTCGGGAAGTGAAAGTGTGGAAAATGCTCTGGATCAAGAAGAGCCACGTTCTAAAGAGCCCCGCAGCCAGAACTCTGAGAACCGAGAGCAGATGCGAGCCAATGTGGTCCAAGAAATCATGAACACGGAGCGAGTCTACATCAAACACTTAAGAGACATCTGCGAGGTGGGCCTCATTACCTACCTAGCAAAGAAATGATGACCATTGTAATTTAAATGCCCATTCATTTTGCTTTATAACATTACAGCTAACGCATTGCATTTGTCTGTTTATCAAGTTTCCAAATTCAAAAACTAGATTTAATGTGTATGAGAAAACCAGCTGTAATTGGTGGGCTTGTTTACTGCCCGCTGCTGCCCTCTGCTGGCCAAAAACCTGAAATGACAAGAAGGATCAATCAAGGAAATTAACGTTACACACTCTGACCTCAGTCACTCTCATTAACACAGTTTGTATTTTTGTTGATCTCCTCATGTGTTTATAGGGATACATCCGTCAGTGCAGGAAACACCCAACTATGTTCACAGAAGCACAACTCAAGACAATCTTCAGCAACATTGAAGAGATCTACAAGTTTCAACGAAAGTTCCTGAAGGACCTAGAAAAGCGATACAACAAAGAAAACCCTCATCTGAGCGAGATTGGGTCCTGCTTTCTTCAGCAGGTGGGCTACTCACATTCACAAACAAAAACAGATGCCTTTGTGTAATTCAGTATCATTTAGATTGTCTCCGTTTGAACGACAGTGTGAGGGGTGGAACTTGGGACTGAAGCAAAAGCTGTTTTATCATTAATAAAAATTTATTTATCCTAAAATGTAGCTTATTTGTCACGTGTATGCCCTCTGCTTCTCTTAATCAGGGTGAAGGGTTCTCTATATACTCTGAGTACTGTAACACTCACCCTGCAGCGTGTGCGGAGCTGCAGCGTCTGATGAAGCAGGGCCGATATAAGCACTTCTTCGAGGCCTGTCGCCTTCTGCAGCAGATGATAGACATTTCTATTGCTGGTTTTCTGCTTACACCTGTGCAGAAAATCTGCAAATACCCTCTTCAGCTGGGCGAGCTTCTCAAATACACGCCTAAAGACCACAGGTAACACACAATGCTCTTCTTGAGGACTGTACAAAAAATACTATATGGTGAATCTGTTGCTACATTTTGCTAACTCTAAAGGAGAAAAAACTTTAAGATTATAATAGAAATAGAAGTAAAGAACTTGAAGAAAATAACTATTTCTGTGGGTCTGATCATCTTGGCATTTTGACTCAACATTCAATGTACATAACATTTAAAAAAGTTCCGCTGACATTGATATGTCAAAAATGTTAGTGAAACCCTATCATGGTTAAAGACTATTTTGACCAAAATTATGTACTGTTTTTAATCATGTAAATGGCTTAATTGATAAAAATAGTGTTTTATGCTAGTATGAATACAGCAAAAGCAAAAAGGTTTTTTACAAATGCTCTTTGAAACACATGCTCACTTACTTATAAACCAAAAATAAGGGCATAATCCTGACCTGACCAGCATGACGGATAATCTGTCATCAGTTGCTAATAAGTCATACAAGCAGTACTATCTGTCTGCTTTCAGCTATGACAATAAATGAATCTCTCCAAGTTAAATGCATAAAATTAGTTTATGAAGAGTGTTCTTAACCATCAGTGTTGTATTTTTAATTTTTTTAGTGACTATGAAGCAGTTTGTAACGCTCATGAGGCGATGAAGAACGTGGCCAGTCTGATCAATGAGAGGAAAAGAAGGCTGGAGAGTATCGACACTATCGCCCACTGGCAGGTGTCCATTTTAGACTGGGAGGTGAGTTGTTTTCAGCTGAACGTCTGATCACCTCATGTTACCACCCTTTTTTATTTCACATTTTATACAAATATGTTTCATTATATTTTGATGTCATTTTTGCCTCATGTTAAATTCTCTTTTTTGGTGGGCATCACTGCATGTCTCACTGCATATATAGTTTGTGTATGTGACAAATAAAATTAATATTTTGAACAAGGAAATAAATCTTACTGTGCTGTATATAAGGCAGTGTTGCTGTTTAGTTGATTGGTGCCACAAATGTCCGTGACCTAAAGTGATTTGTAAAATAAATATATCTTCTGGCCGAATTGTATTTATCAGACGATTCTTTTTACCTGAAACATCCGCCTTGTTAATCAGGGTTATCAGTTATGGTGAATTAAGATGCAATTTTCAGTCATTGTTTCTTTGTGTTTCTTTGTGTTTCGTTGTTACTTAAGCTTTGCTCTTTAAATGGATTAATTTATGATTAAATTATGGTGTCTTTTTATATGGTAAATACATGGCTGAAAATAATAGTTAGAATCGACACAAAGTCATAGTGAGATTTATGGAATGTGTTCTGATTATGGTTTGTTTGTTTGTTTGTTTTCTTTAGGGTGAGGACGTGTTGTCGCGGAGCTCGGAGCTGATCCACTCAGGAGAGCTGACTCGAGTGGTGCGGGCCGGGAAGACGCAGCAGCGCAGCTTCTTCCTGTTCGACCACCAGCTGGTTTTCTGTAAAAAGGACGTGCTGCGGCGGGACCTGCTGCACTATCGAGGGCGTCTGGACACCGACCACGTGGAGCCGCTGGAGCTCCCGGACGGGCGGCACCCGGACCTGGGCTCGCTTCGAAACGCCTTCGCCCTGCGGCACGCGGATAACCTGGAAGTGCTGTGGGTTCTGTGCTGCAGGAAGGCGCAGGACAAGCAGCGCTGGCTGCAGGCATTCAGCCGCGAACGCAGACGTGTGAAGGAGGACCAGGAGATCGGTGAGTGTCTGAAATCTAATAACAGAGACCAGGGGGTGTAAAATCTAATGCACTGAACACTGAGATCTAAAGCCTGTAGCCAGATTTATACACACATGTACATATTTACTGTGTGAGAGTCATGGGCACAAAAGCAAATAGTTTAAATTCTCTTGTTTTTTCTCAGTGTGTGATATCTGCTAGCAATGTTAACCTTAGAATAAAAACAAACAAGAAACCAGAGAAGTAGATTTGTTTAGTTTGTAAAAGTAGTAGATATTGTGTGAGCTGGTGAGGAGAACAGAGGTTTGGTTCCAGATTCCTCTTCGATTCCTCCAGCCATTGTTTGGGTTTGTGAAATTCTGTGATTTCATTTATTGAAGGACAGAGTAAGTCGAACCAGGTTTCAGAAAAAAATCTGCTAGTAACACTGGACTTACAGGAACTATACTGAACACCAAATTACTGTATAATGTTTGTATTTGTTTCTTGTACTTATATTTTGCATATTTAATAATATTAATGTGGTAAAAACACTCAATGTTTATCTAAACAGTTATAAATAAATCAGAGATGCCTAAGACTTTTTACAGTGCTGTATAAAAACTTGAACCAGCCACATATGATCTGTTTGAATGAGCACACCCCAGTGTGTACCCACATTTATTAATCATGTACCCACAACTGTGTTCTGAAACTAGAGCCGGACTCATAGAATGGTTAATGTAATGATCTGTAAATTAAGCATTATCATTATAAAGTGGTAATTGTCAGTTTGTTGTAAATTTTGAAATGTTGACAAAAATTCTCTCTAAACGTTTCCCTTGGTAAATCAAGTCCAATCGAGTAACAGACTTAAAATATGAGCAATCTGTTAGAAACTGAGGCAGTTTGTGCTAAATATTTATTGGCCATATTTATGTACTTATTATTTAAACTCTTTCTCACTTATAGGGATGGAGATCAGTGAGGCACAGAGGAAGCAAGCGATTCAAAATGCCAGAAAGTCAAAGCAAGGCAAGCTGAAAAGTAAGGATGAGTCGTCATTTCTTTTTTAATGTAATATCACAGTTAAAGGATATTCACATTAATGGTGATCCTGTGTGCTTTTTTCCCTATAGACATAAATTACTCTGGCCATTCTGTCCCGCTCCATCACCAACCCCTGCACCCCCTACACCAGCGCCATGTTACCGTGCCAACCAGTGTCCCTCAGCAACAGGTCTTTTCCTTAGCAGAACCAAAGCGGAAACCGTTGCATCTGTGGTACAATTTCACACGCACTGCCTTCTTCAAAAAGTGAGAGAGTTCCTCTGGTGCTTCTCATGCAGCTGTGGAGTCCAATGTGATGACATGAAGAAGAAGGCAGCAGGTTAATGGACCTTTTGTGTGTCTGTATGTGTGTGTATGCTTATGTATGTAAGACTATATATGTGTGTATATGTTTGTTTAAGTGCCTGTAAGACCCAATGTAAACCTTCCAGTCAGTGTCTTTATGTGCGTGAGGTGAAGTATAAAGACACAGGGACTGAAGTTTTTGTACCCGGCATTCCGTACGCAGCTGGTGCAGTGAAGTAGCTGCTTGTGCTGATTTTCAAAACACATGACATGTGTGTTCACTGTTGTACATGCCTTTTATTGTGTAGTTTTATTATCTAAGGCTGGAACCTTTTTAAAGTTAGACCTCTTTCCAGGTAACTTGCACCATTACACTAATAAAATAACTCTTCTGTAAATAAATGTTTGTATGATTGTGTTTCTTAGGCCTTTTTTTACCCTCAGTTCAGCCACTAAGCGTCTGGCCTCAGCACAGACTAAAACGCATCCATCAGATAACCGGAGCGGTGAAACGAGAGTCGCCCGCGTGTCCCCACGCGGATTAGGTTACGCGGCCGTGCCGGATGCTCTTACTGCTCTCTCTCACTGTCTCACATGCTCATGGTGGTCAGAATGGCAGGTCGCAGCGCACGGAGTCCAAAGGGCTTGGATCCCATTAGATTCGATTGATCTGGACAAGGGCGTGCGCTCGAGGAATGTGCCGCTCCTATGGAGACGGCGCGCGAAGAGAGCGGCCCGGGGAGCGAGGATGATGCGTCTGGGGTGCAGGAAGAGACCGCGAGCGTGAGTGACGTTCTGCAATGTTTTTTTAAAGCTTGTTTGTGGTTCATTAATTGCCTTTATTATTAATTGGCTTTGTTTTAATCCCTCACTCATGATCACTTTCACTAAAGTGACTTTTGTGTGCAACAATTTTTATATTTACTTTCTTGGCATTTAATTTTGTCCAATGAGACACATGACTAAAATTAGACTCAAAGGACGAAAGAGAGAGAAAATACTGTAAAATGATTTAAATAATAATAATGGACCCTAGAATCATTTGACATACTCTTTAGGCAATGTCTGTATAGAAGCCAATGAAATATTTAATAATGGGATTTTAAGGGGAGAAAAATCGAACTAAACTGTGACTTCTAGTACAGTCTAGAACAGAACAGGACAGTGTCTGAGTGTCTGTCTTCCTAACTTTAAAACCATTGGGTGTCTGTGGAGGTTGTGAGCTCCATAGTGAAACTGAACACCGGCCGGTTTGAGCCGCTCTGCTTATCTCATCGTTAGTAAGGAAAATGTGTAATCTGGGATGACATGGAATGAATAATGAATGACTAGAACACTGGAGCCTGAACATCTGACCCCAGGCACTGCCCTGGCCTGGGCTCTTCTGCAGCCTCTCCAGGAGATCCAGACCCCTCCTCCCTTTTCCTTAGCTAAATCCAAACTAAAATCTCTTTAAACTGCACAAAAAGAGATCTGTGCAAGCCATAAACCAATTGATGCAAGAATATTAGATTTTAAAACACTTTTTAAAAACTAAATTAACTTTTTTGTCAGGTTTAACCTGGTGTTCTTCTTTCTTTAAAAACAGCAAAACTACCTGCCAATAGAACAAGAGAACTAAATCAAATGACAGTGCAGAGTAAAATTACAAGTCTAAACAGAAACTGAAAGTGTTATAGATTGAAGTTTTTCACATAACAAGATCTTGTGTTCTGCAGTGTAGTGCTGATCTGCATTGTTGTCTCGGCTCCACAAGCTTTATTATTGTAAATATCAACACCAGCGCATTTAAAACATATAGTGACACTGACCCCTATCACTGTAGATTAAAACACTACTGAACACCTGAGAGCTCAGCATGAACCTTGTTATTGGAAGACGGTGTAGCCTAGTTGGATCCATTTCAGAATGTGATTGACATTTATGAGTAACTCTAACTCCTGTTGGCAGTGATCTCTGAGGAAGATAAGAATCCACCCCAGCAGAACAGATATCAGGAACGTAAATCTCTAACCTCCCATTTCCTGCACACACCATAACACACATTCAATACTGCTATAATAAACCTATCAAGTGACACTGTGGCCTCTTATGATGAAATGTTGCTATGCAGTGACTGGACTACTTAAAAGTAGGTTAGGTACTTTGGGATTACCCAAACAATAACCATCATGGAATGCATTAGCAGCAGCTGAGATTCCGGTCCATTAGGAACATTATTATAAACACTTACACCAACACACTCTGAGATTTTCTAAAATTGCATGTTACTCACTTAATATTTACTTAAAATATTCTCAATATTATTTGCAAAATTAATTTAAAGTGAGTTAGATTATTTGCCAGAAAATCTTTCATTCGTTACTACTGACCTGTAAAACTTTGCCTATCAAAATTGATTATGAGGATCACCAAACATGCTTTTAAATGAAAACCAGTGGGATAAAAGTTAACGAGTGTATTTAAAGTTACAGGACAGTCTAGAATTGGACTGCATTAACACACAGCCGGTTAATAGAATATCAGACATGCACTGTTAACAGATTATTATAAATAAAACTGGTTTCATTTGACACAATTTAATTTCAGCATTTAACAAGAATAATAATCAAAAGTGTACTTTTATTGTCCTCTATGAGTGAGCACATGCAAGGAATTTGATTCCGGTTGATGATGTCTTTTTAGAAAACCAGTATAAAACAAGAAACAATAACGACACAATGAACAATATGCTGACAATATAATGTACAATAATATTCAATCTACAATATGAATATCGTCACTGTCTGGCCGAAAACTCGTAACTGTTGGTGTTTGTGTTTTTTTTTTTCATAAATAGATACTATTGGTCAGTCTCCACGTGAGTCTGTAAAATTTTTAAATTATTAACCAATGAAAAGTGTTTATAACAATTCTGATGACACTGTATTCATTTATTTAGAATATAGTATATACTTTTTGTTTTGTTTTCTGAAAAATTGCTATTGTGAACTAATGAGGTTTTGGCCTGACAGCGACAATATGCTATATAGTCTTATATGTATAAGTATTGATATATGGATATAAATATTATTTGTACACATGTTGATACCATTTATACATTTTATAAAAATCTTTAAAATATTTATATTTTGTTACAAAAACCCTGTGTAGTAGTGTAGCATGTATTTACATAATGGCTCTTTTATCACCTTGCTGATGCCCTTTGTTGGTTTCCCGTTACTGAATGTTGCCCATCTGTTGCTGTACAGTTTATCAGCCTCATTCTGTTCAATGCATCAATGAAAAACTACCACCCCCGACCAGCTGGGTGGTAGGTGGGAATGTAACCTGTGAAAAGTTTTGACACACCTTCTAATTCAAAGTTTTTTTCTGAGGTTTCATTATTTTCTACATTTTAATTAATATTGAAAACAAACAAAATGATGAAGAAACATGCAGTAAACAAAAAAAAACCCAAGAATATATTTTGTAATAAGGTAATGGACTGTTGTTTCTTTTTACTTAACTAAATGTGGAATAGAACTGTAGTGGAACAGGATTGCTGTGTACCCACCAGGGCCCGGTTTCTCGTTAACGAACACTCTTAGTGCGCTAAGAAGATTTTCTAAGATATATCTTACCTACATTGTTTACATTTACAAGTGTGTTCCCCGAACTATCCCTTAGGAAGCTTCTTAAGTCGCTGCCTCTTCCGTGCGACGTTATAGGAGACATCGATTGCTCGGGAAACAATTTTTCAGTTCATATCCATGACAGCGTTAAGAAAGACAGCACATTCTATGCAAATTGGTTATAGAGTTGCTTCTGCAATCAATGGTACAATGCAGCCGGATCCTGCCGTTTTGTAGGACTGTACAGTTTTGTAATTTGATACAAAGTTAGTCTGGAGTAAATATACTTGCAAAAGCTAAGTATATATTGTTTCTGAGAAACAAAATTGGTCGTAAAATCTACTTGGGTATTGTTGACTACATTCATACCAGTAAGTAAACTTCACTCGAGGAATTCCTTAGTAAATATTACAATGAATTTCTGTGTGGAAATTGTTACCAAGCTTTTTAAAAAAATAAATGTCAGCCAGACCTAGAGATAGAGATAGAGATAGAGGTAGATAGAGAGAGAGAGAGAGAGAGAGAGAGAGAGAGAAAAGATAGAGGGGATGGCAGAGAAGAAGACACGTAAAAAAAGAGCACCAAACTTCTCATCTGAAGAACTTGAAATTTTGCTGGACGGAGTGAATGTCAATAAGACAACACTCTTCTCCAGCATTAGAAACAATATCCATAACAGCATGGAGTTTAAGTAGTCCATAAAGAACACACGTGGTGTTAACTCAAACTATAACTAATATTAACTAAAATATTTGGCTGTTCAGGACAGGGGGGTCTTAAGTGAAGAACCGACTATACCTGCAGCATCGTCCTCTCCTGGCAGCCCTGAGCCTAACGACCTCAGTACTCTACCGCGTCCGGAACGCACCTCATTGCCAGCCCGACCTCGCTACAGCACAACACACAGACTGTCACTATGCCATTGTAGCGAGGAAAAGGTCACATTTTTAAATATGTATGGATATGCAAGTCAAATACATGCCATTATTTGACTTGCATGCACTGCTGATTTCTGACGACTGCTGCTCAGTTGCGGTCACTAGCGTCTTGAGCTGAAACTACGCTAAGAGAGAGCTCAAGAGTGGTCCAGACTAGTGATGCGCGGGTCGTCTCCTAACCCCGCGGGCCCCGTGGGTAACCCGCGGGTCAGGTCGGGACGGGCAAAGAAATTTTCACTTTATTTGCGGGGCGGGCTGGGGCGGGTCATTAAAAACAAAATTACATTAAAAATCCAATCTATAGCCTAAAATATGTATCATTATCTTGTTATTAATATGACCTGATGTATTGTTCATATTCATAATCATAAGTAGTTGCCAGTTTACAGGGCGATGTTTTTCAGGCTGAAATAAAGGCTGTTTTCATTTGAATTACAATGCCTAGTATGTCTATGTAATGGTCGCGGGTGCGGTACAGTGGGGCGGGGCGGGGCGAGGCGGGCTGGGGCGGAGCGGGTTGTGAAAATAGATACAGTAGTGCAGGGCAGGCTGGGTTGGGCCAAATAATTTCATAAAAGCGGGACCCGCGGGTTGGAAAAATACCCGACCTACGCATCACTAGTCCAGACCAATCTTACGTACTTGGGACGTACGTAAGATATACTTCGCGTATGAACGCTTCGGGAACCATCCCATAAAGTTATGAGAGAGGTTAAAGTGAAATTAAGACCTACTTAGCGGTATGAAGCTTTTGAGAAACCGGGCCCAGATCATTACAACTGATGATCCCAAACACATTAAGAAGGCGTGAAATTCTAATAATTAACACTTGATGAAGAACACCTGTTAATTAAATACCATTCTAGGTCAATTTTTTAAAAAGCCAAGAGTGTGCAAAGCTGTCATCAGAGTAATAGGTGATGTTTTTAATATTAAATCTACAATGTAGCCAATAATAAAAACAAAGGAAATTGTTGAGAATTTGTATCCAAATATTCGACTGGTAGTTTAATGGATTGTAATGAATTATTTTGCAGATTAGGATATTGTACTTTGTTAGGTCGACATTAGTGTGTTAGATCAGGACACTATAGCATCCTGAGAACAGAAGAACAAAAGTGTCTTACAACTATAGAGTACAAAGTTTCTTACCACTATAGAGGACAACAGGACGATTTCTGTTTTAGAAACAAAAAATAAGTATTTCATTTAGAAAATGGAATTAGTCATTTTAATTTAAGTACACATTCAATTTGATCAAAACAATAAAATTCTATACTCTCTTCTGTTACATGTTACTTGCAAGGACAGCAAAACCTGTTAATTAGTCCTAGAACATCCTCTGCAGAGTTTTGGTTGAGATCGTCCAGGAGGCATGTTTTGTATTTGGTTATGCAGAGGAAAACTTTCTTTTGGTGCATCTCCTGTAAGTCTTGCCATTGTAGTTCTTGTTCCCAGCATATAAATCCAGCACATGATATATCACTGGAAAGCCCAGGATGTTCTCTACAGAATACTATTGGGCTTAATGGGGTAACTCCAAATACTTAAGGAAGATACATGTGAAAAAAATGTCCATTATAAAGGACATAAATGAATGGGGCTGGGTCTCAGGAGGATAGAGCACGTTTACTGTCTCAAACAGAAGTTGTTTTTTGGGTTTTTTTTACAGTTTTTCTCCGTTGGTTTGGCTTATTTCTTGAAACAGAATTTACATTCTTAAAACTATAAGATTTGGCCAAACAGATTTGCAGTTCAGCACATTTTTTCAGCTCACAAGCAAAAGCCCATATCTCTCAAAACTGTTCATACATGGTTCAAAACAAAATATTCCTTTCCCACGTAAAGAGTCAGTACCAACAAAATGGCACAGATCTTTCTCAATTGCTTTGGCTCATTTGCATTCACATAGTGCCTTTGTCAAAATCACCTGGATGGTTCAGCCCAACACCATGGATCACCTGCGAAAGCTCATATCTCTCCCAAAACAGTTTATGGATGTGCCAAAATGTAATTCCTTTCTAGTATAAATAGTCAATGCCCCTCAAATGAATTGTCCCTTTGGCATTGTGTGAGCACTGCAAGTCAAAATGCTGAGATGTTTTGTCACTATGGCAGAGGTCTAACTAACATAATACAATTATGTATAAAACTGAAAAAAATAATTATAGTCAGAACAGCCTCCAGAGTTTAACATCACACACTCAGACGCTTTGGTGCTTTTCGCAAATCACAATTAACATTTGCACAGCAGTTAGTGTATTTCTCAAAACAATTGGGGCAAACTGCAAAACCTAATGGATAACCTGTAAAAGCATGTCACCTGTTCAAAACTGATAATACATTCCTCAAAAGCAAGTATTCATGCCAGTGAAACTGCCACTGTCATCAAAATGAGAAGTCTTGACACCATCTTTATGAACAAGATAGTCAAATGGCTTTGTCATGTTTTATTTATGACAGTTTACAGGATTTTCTCAGTGATTTCCAATGCAAATAAAGGTCAGATCTCGGGGACAGTACCTGAAAATGCTCAACACAGCACTATACACTTTTTGTTCAGCAAATTACAGTAAAATCTACAGTAAAGTTAGACATTCCTGTACTTAGGGAAGTAATTGAGTACAAGACACTGAATACGATGTTCCATATTTTTACTGTGTAGGCTGTTTGTAATTCTACATCATTTGCAATACTCTACAGTCGCTTATTTAGAATAAACATAAGAAACTTTTGGTAGAGCTGTGCACAAATGTGAACAATATAACAGGACATATTATAACTGAACATGCGCAAATCATTCTGGCACATCCAGACTTCCTGTCTGTCTGGCCAAATCATTTCATCTACATCATATCATCCTCCAGTGTCTCCTGGAGTGGCGAATCCACCCTCTGCATGACTCTGCTGTGATGTCGTCACATCCTCATCCCTCTTCCACGATGCTGACCTTCCATTTCTGTGTCACAGAATTGTAAAAATGGTACACACCTTGTCCTGCTCGGTTCATTTATGCTGGCCAATTAAGGGTTAATGGGATTGATCCATGAGTGACTGTGAACAAGTGGCTTTCCTTTGGTTACAACTAATACTTCACACACCTCCTCGTCAGTGAAAGCTGAAGTTCACCTAAGAGAAATTGTTCAATTTAGGAGACATTTCCTGAAAAAAATCCAAAAGTATATTTGATTTTTACTGACAGGACATAAGCAAATGATAATGTTATATAAAACGCCAGAGAATTTTATGAAAGCAACTGATACATGTCCAAGAGCATTTGCAATTTATTCAGAGGAAGGAGAAATTGCCACTATGATGTGCACGAATGACTAAATGTTGTGGAGGTTGAACTAAAAGTTTTGAGAATTTTCATTCTGATCTGAGAAAAGCACCAAAGCAACTGAAGCAAACACTCAAAGCTTATTCAACATTCAAGTGATGTCTGATCTGAGCCAATCAGATTTTTGCGATATATTTTATGATCGAGAATTTAGTTGGTCATTTTTGTATAGATTGAATAAATTTAAATGGCTCAGCCAATCAGATTGCAGATTTGTATATGAGGAGTTACACAACTCCATAAAAAATAAGATAGCACAGCAATTTATTTTTAAATCACTATGAATATGAGAACCATTCCAAACCAGCGTCTGTTAAATTCCATCACAAGCACCTCATTCTGTGTTATAAGATACTAATTACTAAATAAAATCTCTGCTTTAATAGACCCTCTCCAATTGCAGTGTGACCAGGTGGATGGTAAAACCCTACTAGACGTAAAGGTAAATTATTGCCATTTTGTTTGAACAGAAGATTTGCTGTTCATTTCTCTCAGTTTGATTTATTTCCTTTAAAATGATGCTCTACATGACAATATTTGTATTTGGAAATATTGTCAGCAGTTCTTAAAAACTAAATCAAAGCTGTTCAGTTCAATACTTGCACCTTCAAAGGTAAAACCAGAGAAACTGGACATTTTTGCAATGGTCTCTAATCTTTTCCATTAAGGCTTCAAATTTTTAACTGTGTAATTCATACCTGTAATTAAAACGTATGTGTCATTATTACCTGTGATAGTAGTTTCATGTGGGATTTTTACCTTTAACTGTAATTTTACATGTATGTGTAGATGATGTTTATCTGTAATTCTAAATATTGTTTGCAACATGTAAGTGTAACTAGTACATGTAATCGTAACAGTATTTGTCAGGTACATGTTTGAATACTAACTTTAATTAAAATTGTATTTGTAACTAGAATGTGCAGTTGGAAATAAAGGGTCAGAGGAATAATTTTTTTGAGGATGTTTTTTAGCTTCATTTGTTCAGTCTAAAATGAGCAAGGTGATTCATTCTTCCATTTGGTGAACTGTACTTGTGAAAACGTTCCTCATTCATGGGCCTCGAATGAACTTGTGATCATTAAAAAGTACCTCGCCAGTATCTTTGCTCTTTGGCATATTTAATATGGATCAAGGCTTCAAAAAGCTGAGCGGTGAACGATCTCTCTGGCGTTGTTCATTATGGGAAATTAAAGATAGAGTTATGCGCCACCAGTTTCTGTATAAACCAAAAAAACATCACAAAAATATTTGTTATTGCATTGTTATTTAACATTTAATATGGTACATTTTTATTATATCTCCACGTGCCACACAGAACAAGCATTTAAACACACACACACAAACACACACA
>JBBKCR010179945.1:0-14492 GCA_037577295.1 Ladigesia roloffi | reverse complement strand
CACACACACAAACACATTCCCCCCCACACACACACAGTCCCTCACATGCACACACTCACTCACTCACACACACACACGCTAATACACACACACATACTCACACACACACACACACACACACACTCACACACACTCACACACACACACTCACAAACATACACTCTCATACACACACACACTCACATATACACACACTCCAGAAGCAGCTCACGCCTCTATCACCTGAAGTACACAAATATACAGTGGAGATCGAAATTAGAGAACAATTAGGAAATTCTTGATTTATTCTGAAAAACTGCTGACCTTCGTTGCTCAACATTTGATGGAATATCAGCTGAGCTTCTCCAGTTGCTGTTTTTAAATAAACAAGCATTTCAGTAAAAACCTTTTTTTTCTGGAAAACACTACAATCCAAATTAGAGAAGAGGTTCTTAGAGAAGAAACGCTGTAACAGAAGACAAGACTGAAACAATATTTTTTGTAAGGCTGCACAATTACAAAACCAATATGAAGTGTAGAGGCCCTTGTTTTGAATAACTTCACCCACAGGACATCTCTGGTTTCTCACAACAATCTGGTTTGATCTTGCTCCATTCCTCGCTCAGTGTCTTCCACAGTTCAGTAACTGGAGTGGGTTTCTTAGCCATCACTTTGTAGACAATGATTTTCAATTGGGTTTAGATTAGGGATGTCATGGTTATCTTCTGGGAAATAATCACGGTTTCACCATTATCACGATTATTTCACATGGATTAATTTCTCACAATATAGCTAGACACTCACATTCTTTAGAAGTTTTTACCTTTTATTTACTACTGTTATAATAAACACAGAAGACCCATCGTCTTGAATCTGTACTTCTGTATTGTTCGGGTATCCAAAAAACTCCCATACGGCAACTTCAATCACTTTATTGGTGGAAATAAAGCGTGTTACATTGTCTGAATGTCCTGTCCGGGCGAGTCCTGCCAGTCCGCTGATAGCCCTGTCGGAATCAACGCTTTTAACAACACCGACAGAAACACGGTGCTGAGGAGCCTTTAAGATTAATTAATGGTGTCATTTTTATTTGTAGTTAATTGTGAAACCGGTTAATCGTGATATTCCTAGTAGAGACGTCCCGATCCGATCACGTAATCAGAAATCGGGCCCGATCACGTGGTTTCAGAATCGGACGTTACCTCCCGATTAGGACTCAGGTGTGCGATGTCGTGTACTCAAAATCAAATGACTCAGACTTGGACTCGAGGGCAAAAAAACCTGATCGGAACATCCCTAATTTCTAGTTTAGATCTGGACTCGTGACCATTTACTGTAATTGTTCTTAGATCCAATTGGTTAATTGTTCTTAGATCCAATTTTGAAGTGTAACAGCACTATCTTGCCTGAAAACTGCAGGTAGATTGGAAGATAATTGTAAGGAGACATTTATTTAATCTTATTTTAATTTCCATTGCTGTAAAGATTTTGAATGAACTTCCGTGTCTGATAATGCGCTATATAAATAAATTTAACTTGAACTTGAACTTGAACGTGAATGAAATGCAAGATGCTAAAGGAGGTCCATATAAACATTTGCATTAACTCTGCCATGCTGCAGAAAACAACCTCCAAACCATGATACCTCCTCTACCAAATTTTTACTGACCTCCTTACACATGTTTGGTTCAGATTTCAAGACTTTAAAAGTTTTATTATTATTATTATTATTATTATTATTATTATTATTATACAATTGCTTGGACAACGAAATTAGTTGGTAGAGCCACAAAGGTGCAAGAAAGTGTCAGTGCAAATTTGTTAAGATATTGCACAGAGCCATTGTGTTTGGTCAGTGGCAGCAGTGGAATGACTGCATGGAAGAAATCTGCATGCACACACATATATTCTTCTTTCTGCTTATGAGAGGTTTGGTCACTGCGGAGTGAGTTTTTAGTCCAAATTGCCTTAAAAATAAGAAGATAATATTAGGTAAGATAAAACTTTATTAGTCCCACAAGTGGGAAATTTGTTTATTATTGCAGAAAGTGTTGCGGTACAAAAAATTAGGAGCATCAACATTTGGGAAAACAGTAGAATAGGATCAAAATAAAATAAAGTAAAGAAAATACAAATTCTCAATATACAGTCTAAGACGTACATTATTAAAATTTAGGATAAGTATTAGAAATGAGCAGATCCTTGCTCTGTTCCGTACTGAACTGATGAGTATTTCCAGCTGCAGTGCGGAACCGATTCCACATTGAGAGTCTTAGTAACATCCTGTCCTCTCGTGCATTTGTTTTACATGGATGACCAGCTTTCAGGGGGACTCGAGCGAATGTGTGTCCATTTAAAGCTTCAATATTCCTGAAATCTCAGGCGTGGATCACTCAAACTGACTTGCAGTGGCTCAAAGGGAAACCCAGAGGCTTCATATGGACAACCTGCTGCCTCAGGGTTTCAGTCACCTTAGAGCTGCCTGACATTTGGCAAAATAACACGGAAAGCTGCCAGATAAACAAGATACAAGTATTGTCAACCAAGTAAATTGCCACCAGATGCTACCAGTAACTGGGAGGTATCTGAAAGTGTAATCTAATTGTGAACAGACCTGTTCTTAAAGTTTTTATATTTTGCTTGAGAATACTTAAATTCTGAAAAATGCTCCAAAATCTGCAGTTAGCATGACTTATACAAACAGTGACCCTTCAATTTAAGACATTTTTGATTGTTTTCTAATTTTGATCTCCATTTTAATGAAATAAATAGTAAATAAGTCATTTCCTGTGCTCTTCTGAATGCTGGAACATAGCTGTGAGGATGTGACTGCAGCAACGAGAGTACTTCTGAAGATGAGAAATGAACAAAAATGATTAAATCTGGATCACAAACTCCATTGGTCCCTCACTTAAGCTCCATCACTGCAGAGAAGGCAGTTCTACAGCCCTCCACCTGCTGCTTGGCAGTGGGGAACCTTCCATTTCAAGTTTGAAAAATTTCCATTTTAAAATTAACTCTACATGAAATAGTGCCACACATCATCCACACCTGAACAATCAGTCCTGAGGGGGTTTCTTTTCATCAATCAAGGTTATAACAGGAAATGGATAGATTGTGCTAATGGCCTGTGTCCCCTTAAACTGGTTCTAAAGAGATGTTTGTACCTTTTGCACTTGTCTCCTCCTTCTTTCTATCTAACTGTTGTATACATTTATTTAATTACATATACAGGCATACGGGGGCCTCTTCTTTTCTTTACTGTCTATAAAGAAAACTTCTAGCAACTTGTATTATGTTTTCAAGCCACGATTATGGGTTAGAAAAGTGTCTGTTCTTGTGTTGAGCCCACACCTGAACAATCAATACTGAGGGTGCTTCCGATCTAGTCACTCATTCAGCAAGAAGGACGGGCTGGTTAGGGCTGTGTTCGTGCTTCCAGAGCACTTCTGCAATGTTAAATAACTTGTGTAGCATCATTTTATTATTCGTGGGTATTTCTAGTATAATTTTCTATTTATTTAAGCATGTTTTCATCACAAATATTCAAGGCCGTTGGGCAAAGGAGCTGTTGGAACCATCCACCAATGGAAAAAATGTGTTTAATTATCATGTTGAAGATAAATAAGCTTAGGTTTGTTAATGTGCAATGTCCATAGCCTATTGCGTTTCCAGTGTGACAGTTAATGCTTTGAGTGTAATCTGGAGATACTTGATTAAGGCTCTCTCTCTGTTCCTCACACACACACACACACACACACACGCATACACACACACACACATACACATGCACAATGTTCCTGTTAGTTATTCATTTTCTTCATGTGCAGCAGTTGTTTTAATTTAAACAGATAATTGTATAATGTTGGATTAGATGAATTATAAAATAAACACTTATTGGAAAAGTTTACGAGTGATGGGGACGAGACCACCTATGCCAATATCGAGTCAAGACCGAGTCTTTGAAGGGCCGAGACCGAGTCGAGACCGAGACCATTGGTTTTCAAATGCAGTCGAGACAGAGTCGAGACCGAGTCTTTCAGGAATCGAGACCGAGTCAAGAACAAGACCATAAAAACAAATCAGTTTTCATAGCCATGACATAATATCACCCCAGTAACATTTAGGCCTAAACACTCAGCTAGACTAAGAATTGTTTACAGGAGCAGTTCTGTACACTATTAAGGGAGGGAATGTCTACCGAACCTCTTCATGTGACTTCTATCATTAATATGATTTGAATCACAGAAGAATCACTGTAGAGCAAATTCTAATTTGCTAGTTGTATGTGTAGATTAGTACACAATATTCACAATAGTTTTCCAATATTTTATAATTTTGAGAATACAGGAGAACATAATATTCAATATCCTTTAAAACTTTATTTCTTCTTAAGTAAAGTAAGATCACTACAATCTCCCCACGCCAAACACAGATGTACACCCATTACACAAACAGGCACAGTGTAATTTTCAAATAATGCCAGTCAACATTCCATGCTTTTTAAAATGTATGTATTATTATTATTATTATTATTATTATTATTATTATTATTATTATTATTATTATTATTATTATTATTATTATTATAATTATTATTATTATTATTATTATTGTTGTTGTTGTTGTTTGAATTTATTTGTAATGATGGATAATTGTTAGAGTTTTTTGTTAACATGAACATAAAAAAAATAAAATGGTCTTGAGGACTCGATCTGAAATTACAAGTCCTCCTCCTTCTCCTGTTGTCCGAGACCAAGTCAACACCAAGTCTTTAAAGGGTCGAGTCTGAGACGAGACAGAGAAAGCAGAAAATGGTCTCGAGACCGGTCTTGAGTCCGAGACCTGTCTCGAGTACTACAACACTAAAGTTTACTGTCCACAGGTAATATTGCAGTACAGTCCATAAACATAGGGTTATCCTCCACTCAAGTCCATTTATAACAAAGCCAAACTAGTATTAGCACAAAGACATCTGTAAATGAATCGATATCGAATCGAATCGGATCGAGAATCAAATCGGAAAACCCAGCCCTATCTGATACTGTTACAGAGAACAAATCGGATAGTGTTACACACAGAACTAATCTGATACGCTTTACTGATTTCTAGTTTGTTTGACTTTATTCTAATGTTCAATTTGCTGGCAGAAAGACACTTTATCATACACACAGGTGTTTAAGAATTTTGCACATTTATGTCCACTTTCCTGAAAGGTGAGTTGCATAAATAACGTTTGGAAGGAAAACCAAGCCCAAAACTCCTCCTCCTTCCCAACTAACTTCCCGTGTTCTCTGTCCCATATCTATCCCCTGTTTCCTCTGGAAGGGGCTCCCACCCCACCATTTCCCATCCACTCTGTTCCCTCTAACACTGCTCATTACTGTAAGGGGAGGGGGTGATGGCGTTCTGAAGTTTATAGGATGCTCTTGAGGCCTAAACATTTCTAGATCTAGAGTTTATACAATGTTGTGCTCAAGCCCAATCCTCATTACTATAAAATAATGAATCGATGTTACCAAGAGACTTCAGGACCAAAAATAGAGTTTGTTTAGTTCAATTTAGTGTCTGTTACTGGTGTTTATGAAGTTTTATCACTTGTTTTAAGAATCTTCATTTGCATATAATTTCTATGCTTTTATTCACCATTATTCTCTGATTTCAGCACCCAACATGCTTCAAATAAATCAAACTGATGCATGTTGTTCCCGCATCTTTAGCTGCGTTTACATGGACACAAATTTTATCTGATTAAAATAACCCAACCGAACTGTTTACATGAGCGTCAAGTAAAGAGATCTGCTTTTATTCCATTATTACATGTTCTAGTCGTTTAATCTGATCGTACCCTATTTTGAGAAGTGCTAAGGTAGACCCGGGACACTTTTCTGGTAAACGCTCCGTCTGAAGAGTAAACGCTCCGTCTGAACCTCTAAGGCTTATTTCTACTTGTTTATCCTCTGTCACGGTTCAGAAGCTTTTTATTGTGAGAGAAACTTCACTCTGTGTCACGCATTCTGTGTTCCTTCATAACATTGAAAATGATGAGAAATAGTCAATTAATATATATAATCAGAGGTAAATATATTTTATTTAAAAGAGAAGAGTGTAGATGGACAGACAGACCTTTAGAGAAGCAGAGAGTCGATTTATACGCTACGCAGGCTACATCAGATCAAGTCATGCGAACGGCTAACGTTGATTCTGAACAGTGCTGATGTTTCTGTTTCTAATTTTACACTCATCCAATCTCTCCACAATATTGAGCCGTTTTTAACATAGGGTCCGATTTTCAGGGTCAGTCGCGCATTGTCTGAAGTCTGAAGTGCAGTTGTCTTTGGGGGAGGGGCCAATGCAGCGCCCTATAATGCCCGTAGGAAAAATGAACAATGCGCCTGCCGCATAGTTCAAATGGGTTGTCTTGAGTAAAATTGAGTAAATGAGTAAATTATTCGTGGGTCTGTTTTGGGCATAGCATGCAATGAACCAATCAGAGTTCACACTCTCACTCCCTTTAAATAACCGGTGCATGTTCCATGGCGTGCTGTGTATAATGCAGCAAAATTACGTGGACGTCAGGAAAGATTTTCGATGGAAGAAACTGATTTGCTCGTGCGTGAGGTAGCGTACGAGCAATTGAGTAAGTAAAGCCGGCAATGACACTGAAGATAGCTCCTTATTCTAAATGTTTGTTCAGGATTTTGAATGGAAAGAGATCACTGCCATATAAACATTCAAAATGTTTTTATTTCTTTACATGTTTTTCTGAAACATTACATTTAAATAGGCAACAGTATTCTGAACTTGAACTTGAAACTTGAATGAAAACCTTGGTTAAGTTCCACCCTTACAGGCGAAATAGCAATAATGCAGCCTGGAAATCATCATTTAAGATGGAACAAACATTTTGAATAAGGAGTTGCGAATAAGGAGCGTCGTCCAGCACTATTGGTCAAATTGCCCGTCAGTTTGCTTTTAATTATCAGTGATTTCTCCAATCAACTAAGTTTGGCGAGTATTATATGTATTTTTAAAATAATCATGGTGTGATGTATGTGATATACATTAGAATTTTATATTTCGAGGACTCCATAAAGTTTTCTTTCCCATGGAAATGTTTTTTTTTAATGTGAAATGCTGCTCTCTCCTGCTTATGAAAGAAGCAGCGTGTGCGCTCCCAAAGCGTCAGGCATCCATATGGTAGACTTTAAACAATGCGCGAATGATTACAGATCAGGTTTTTTCTGGTCAGTGGCAATACTCACTCACTTGGGGTAAACTCTACACGGCTACTAGCTAGTAGCTAGCAGCCACGAGCTCGCGCATGTGCAGGAAGAAGGAAAGTGTTCTCTAGATCGATCAGATTAAACAAAAGGTCTAAACCACCTCTTAAATCGGATTGAAAATGTAATCGGATTCAAGGGAATCTGTTTACATTTATATTTTAAACGGGCTTTTATTGAATTAAAAGTGGAAAAAAGTGTCCATGTGAATGGGTCTTTGTGAAAGATTGTTGTGAAAGCTTAGTATTGCTCTAGTTTCATCAGAAACCTGGTTCAACTCTCTTCACTACATTTAGTCAGGAGCTGCTGATGGAGTTTCACAATCTAAACAATGGCTGGAGGAACCGAGGAGGAATCTGGAACCCAACCTGTGTTCTCCTCACCAGTATCAACTAATTTTCTATAAATATAAACATTTAGAGAATGATAAGTGTAAAGTGTAAAGTAAAATGTGTCAATTGTAGAATAGCTCATAACCAGCTTAGCCTAGCTAAAGAGTTAAAGCCTTCAAAACTTCAATAAAGATCAAATAATTACAGATTATTGTTGTGTCAACTTTCGACAAAAGTCCTTCTCAAGATAGGTCATCCCACCTTCGAAATACATGACCAAGGGGTGGGGGGGGGTCTTCATCTTTCCATTACTATGGAAGGTAGACATGCATAGACATGTTGACCACAGATATAACCATGGTTTGATTTTTCTCTTCGGTCCGAATGACCCTTTTAGCAAAAGGTATAATGCTAAAGGTTTATTATTAGTCAGAGTTCACTATTAGCAACGTTAGCTTTCTGCAGAGAACTGCTACTTTAAACTGTAAAAGATGCCTTATCAGCACAGACCTTTTATTTTTACTGTTGTTATTAAAATTATGTACAAAAATAATCCATACGCCACTCGTGATGAATCACATCCCTCATCTTTTTGTCGTTTGTCGTTTGCAAGAGATTGAAAAAAGAACAGTGATTAAAGATTTGAGGCTGTGTGAGCAGTTCTGAATATTTTGTACACAATGTTCACCTTCACCGACGACATTCAGTTGCACTAGAGCACAAAGAGTGTTCTGGGTGAAATTCTTCTCACTGTATTAACTTCTCTTTTAGCCGCCATCACTCGGTGAAAGCTGTGCACACAGACTGCGGGTTCCAGGGCAGGACTGGATTTGACCAGAAAGAACGGAAATAAGCAACAGATGGATGGCAAGTGGGAGCTGAAGGGGGTGGGGGGGGTGGCTGAGAGAGGCTGAAACTGAGACAGATTTGAGTGGCATTAATGAATATTTCTTGTCTGTAATGAATGCCGATCGCAGAGAAATTGAAATTCTTCAGCCATTTGTAAACAGGAACTTCAGCAGATGGGGATCTTTCAGTATACCAGTCAGAATTACATCGAGTTCAGAAGCTTTCCATTTCAGAAGTGACTTGTTTCTGTACAGAAAGAAATTCTAAACACGATGTATTAAAAATTTTGATGATCTTTGACAATCGAAAGAACATCAAGATGGAAAGAAGAAGCCCAAAACTGGTAATGAAGCTAAACATACAAATTGTGTTTTGATAAATAAAGTGATATTTGACGATCCCGGTCTCACGAATGTTTGTGCAGCCATCATGAAAAACAATTTAATCAAAATACCTGCTCCGTTTACGATTTATGGCTTTTTTTCGTGCTAGGACAATGCTACACTACCCGAACAGTAGCAGAGAAATAATGAGTCGATTCCTTACCTTAACCTATACTTAACCTTAACCTAACCTTAAACTTAACATTAAACCTATCCTAACCCTAACTGAAAGAGTCACCAGTTAGTTCAGATACTAGTGACTTAACACAGTGCCCATGATAATATCCGGGTATTGTAGCATTGTCCTGGCACCAAAAAAATCGTGATTAGAGCACATATTTTGATTAAATTGTGTTTTTTAATGACTGCAGATCGTGAGATTGGGTTGTTTTTGATAATAGATAGTGTGTTCTCTCATCTATATTTCAAGTTAAATTAAATCCTGATGCAGAGGGTTAGAGTATCATTAGGTTTATTTCATTAAGCATTATTTCACTTTTTTTGATTGGCTGAAACAATAGAGGGGGCAAAGCCTCCACTGAGGGGGACGGAGGAGAATCAAATACTGACCGGGGCAGAAAAGAAGGGGTACCAGGCCTTAACCAATGAGAGAAGCAGAAGGGGACCCAGTTCCAACTACGCGGGGCAGTGGAGGATGTTCATGCTCTGTTGGGTAAGGCAACAAAGGGGACCAAGCTTTGACTGAGTGTGCAATTTAGGGGGCCAATCATTAACCATGGCTTTTAATCATGAATGGCACTGGTCTCCCACACCAAATGAGCTTAACACATTCTGAATATGAAGTTTTAATCAAATTAAGACCTAGACCTGTATTTGAAAATTTGTGATTAAATCCCATGGCAGATAAAGACATTATTATAAATTAATAATTGCAATCCTCATTAATCACAAGATAACTTCTTACTAAACCGATTGAGAGATTTAATTGAAGAAAATTAATTCAACATTAATAATGTAGCAACCAGAGTGTTTATGTTCTATGCTGATATAAATGAAAGGAAAAAATAAATAAAAACAGAGTGTGGCCCAGTGTTAAGCTGGGAGGAGCCTGACAGCCTGAACAGGAAATTTTAATCAAACAAACACCTACAAATTTATTTGAAATGTAGTGATCAAATCACAAGACAGATTATTTGTGAAGAGATTCATTTAGATGAATAATTACAGTATATTACTTAACATATTAGAAAAATGATTACTGGCATAGTTTATTTGATTTTATTTAAATAATCATGTATTTGGAATGTATTTATTAAAATTCCTTAAAATCAGCATAAATCTGTTAAGTATGAGAACAATGAAACTGAATCAGTTAAAACTGATTGAAATAGAACGAGCTTTTAGTTACAAAGTATGAGATTATTTACATCAGGTTTATTTAAAGAGAGATAAATCTGCCGTTGTTTATTCAGATCACATTGGGTTTATTGGTATTATTACATAAATCTCATTCTTAATTGTTTCATTTACATGTGACTGACAGATACGCAGCACATAAAGTTTACTGGCCTGTTTCTGTTAAATCTCAGTTATTCTAATGGATGGAAATTTATATGCTATTGAAAAACATAAATCCCTGGAAATGGGACAGATATTTCTGTGATTGACTCATTATAAGCATCACATTCTTTGCATGAGCTTATCAAAGCACATTCGCTCAAACTCTGGACGGTTGCAGTTGGAGTGTTTATGGTTTATGTGAGTGAGAGAGGCAGCAGCAGGAGAGCGAATCTGTCTCCGCACGCCCCGAGCTGATTGATCTGCGGTGCCACCGCTGGAAAGGTTGGAAGTCAGAGGAGGAGGCGGATGTGGCGGTTTCCTGGCAACCACATCCGCCGTCGTCTGGGAGAGAGACGGAGGGGCGGTGTGATGGAGAGACCCGACCGCATTCGTCACCTAAACGCACCTGAACGCAGCAGAGAGCGCCGGCTCCTCCGCCTGAGGTAATTTTACTGTCCAGACTCAATAGAGGACCCTCACCTCACCGTTCTGCAGAGAGAACCTTCGTGCAAATGAGACGAGAGCTTAAGAGAACCTCACCTAGTTTGAACCTCAAACTGGTGTAGAACTTTTACAGAATTACTCACAAATCCATCTTTAAGTCTCTTCATTCACGTCTGTTGTGAATTTTCTTCTTAGAGACCAGGAGACGTGTTTGGATATCATGAAGCAGAAGTTTCTCTTCGATCAGATTCTCGCTGCTCGGCACTGCCGTCGTCAAAGGCCTCATTTACACTGCAGATCTTGATGCTCAATTCTGATTCATTGCCTGTATCCAAATAATATGACCTTCTGTTTATATGTTTTTTAATTGTGATCCAAATCCGATTCGCTTCTTTACACTCGCTAGAGCAAAGGGGAGTAGTTACATCACACAGTAGCGAAGATGGACAAATGTGAAATATATTTAATGCTAGCTCTGCGATATGCAAATTCGCCAAATAACACCATGAGGCGGAGAAGAAGGAAAAGGGCAATTACTGTAGCCTGCGCGTTTACTTCATTTATTATGGCCTCGACCAATCAGAGGAAGGTCTGGGTGTGTGGGAGGTCTCAGGATTGGTGGGAGAATATTGGTGCAGGCTTTAACGAGGAGCAGTGGGTCCGAAATTTTAGACAGAGACTATATTAGATTTGCTGAGTCAGCGTTTGTCCGCATTTGTCCCTTACTACAACACGACGTTTTGCCAGCCGTCCCTCTGCAGGCGCCTCGGGGTCGGCTTTAACAGGTGCAGGCGATAGCACAGTTACTGATGGACAGAACGCAATGCCTGGGGAAACCAGATCTGCCTGTTTACATGACAGTAGCATCAGCACATATCTGATTTATATCTGATTTATTTCCACATACGAACGAGGCCTGAATCCAAAATCTCAAAATATCTGAATGCGTGTTTTTCCCTGTTTACACTGTCATGGACCACATCCGATCTGTGTCACATTTGAGCAAAAAATCGGAATTGGGTCACATTTAACTGACCGTGTAAACGAGGTCAAAGAGTCGTCCAGCTTGGACAGCGATACATTGTAGCTTATATACATTTAGAGGGCGGAGCTTAGATCTGGAGACAAAGTGCCAGAGTGACGACCCCAAACAAAGCATGTAAATGAAGTATTCAGGTATCGCTGCTTTCACCAGTTACACCCAATCATCATCACTACTCTCAGACTGGGAGTACCAAGAGCCATTACAGACAAGAGGTGAACATCTCAGTGACCTAACTCATCTCAGAGATCTAGATCATCTGACTTACAATAAGAGAACAGGATCTCAACCTTTGCTTGAGATAATTGTTTGTCTGATGTCATTTTATTTGCCTTAAATACAATGTGCTGAACCTCAGGATTTCATGTGCTGCTGTGTCAGAACACATGATCAGTATAATTTAAACATTTTTCTTAAATTGGAATCCTACATCTCCCTGAAAGAACTTTGTGTAAAACCTTAATTTTAAGTGTGTTTTAGCTCCTGGGATACAAAACCATGGATTTCTCGTGTCATGTTCAATCCTTTATAGCAAATTAACCCATGACTAAATACAATTCTAAATAAGATGCATGAAAACCGTTTGATGATCTTTGACAATTAAAAGAACCTCAAGATAGAAAGAAAAAACCCAGAAACTGATAAAGAAGCTACATTTTTGACAAATAAAGTGATATTTGACTTTAGACAGCGTGTTCTCTCATCTATTATTCAACTGTTTATTGGGCGGATGTCTTTTTCAGTGGGCGGGGCCTTTCGCAGTGGGCAGGGCCTTTCACAATGGGCGGGGCCTTTTCAGTGGGCAAGTACCCAGCCTAAACCAAATGAAAAAAATGGAAAGACCCGACTGCATTTGTTTATGATTAAAAATACTGATACCTGAGCTTTTTACATAATTAACTAATAAAAATAACTGTGTCCTGGACCACATCCACTACTCTGTGACGCCTTTATGAGTAGCTTGAACTGAGAGGAAGGTGAGTTCTGACTTTTTGTGTAATTTCAAACTGTATCTATGTGGCTCCAGGACTAAAATAACTTAAATTTAAATGTAAAACATATAGTAGTTGAAATGGAAAATTGTGTCCATTTTATTTTATAAGATTTTATAATAAAGAAGTGCAATGGAAATGTTCCATAGACTGCAAAATTGTAGTGCTGTCACAGTTATTACATCAATAATGCATTAACATGGTTAAAAATTAATGGCCAGGGTTTTTTTGTGCTGTTATCACATTTTCCTCGTTTGACCCACTGAACTCAGCGTAATTTCCTCCTGCTTCTCAGCCACTCACACATTACTACAGGGATAGCTTTTAAATGTTAAAGTTCATTGACAGCTGTCCTGATAAAAACCAATTTAATTCCAGCTACTGAGATGCTGTGAATGTATTTTTCACACCACGTCGTGTCTGAAGCTTCATTTACAAGCAAAAAGCTGGTGCCAGAACAGGGGCGTCAGAGGCATTTTTTATAGTAGGACCTGAGGGTAGGGGTTTGTGCATGGGGGCGGGGCTTGTGCGTGAGGGTGGGGTTTAGGTGCGGGCGGAGTTGCTGCGTTCGGGCAAATCTCGTTCTTTAAGGGGCTGGGGTGTTTGGAAACGCCTGTTGAATCTTGAATCTTTGGTGAAAGAATCCACTCCACTTAATGGAAAGAAGAACACACACCACTGGAATTCCGCTGTGGGTTTTCCTCCAACTCCCCACATGCAGGTGAAGAGAATGGTCAGTGCAGAGACAGGCAGCAGGGATTTCCAGTGGTGTGTGTTCTTCAATCGGTTTAGTGAAGAGGATTCTTTCACCAAAGATTCAAGATTCAACAGTGTTGGGGGAACTCATTATTTATGGCACATGTTGGGAGGGGGCAAATTAATTATCATGAAATGTGAGGGGGACACGCCCACCTCTGGATGAATGACGGCAGCACCCATGTGCCAGCAACATCTGTATCACAGGTACTGGAATACAAATACAAGCATTTCACTGCATATCGTACTGTGTATGACTGTGAACGTGACAAATAAAATTTTAATTTGATTTGAATAATCTTGCAGGATATATCAATGAGCAGCTGAATAAAAAGCAATAACAATGTCAAAATCTCCAGATCTCCTGGAGAGCCTACACTGTAACGTGATGTGTGTGTTTGTACATGCCACAGGCTTTCACCACTTAACCATTTGCTCCATAAAACCCAAAACTTTATTCTAATTACATTGGAATATTGCTACAAATAAAAACATGTCAAACAAAGCCGGTCTCCTTTCTAAGAGGAGAGAATCTGTACCAGTGCTAACTACTAACTGGTGTTGGAGCTGCAGAGTCAAATTCTAGACTGTCCTTTAACTTTAAATGTTCTAGACTGTCCTTTAACTTTGAAACTCCTAGATTGTCCTTTAATTTTAAACGTTCTAGACTGTCCTTTAACTTTAAACATTCTAGACTATCCTTTAATTTTAAACATTCTAGAGTGTCCTTTAACTTTAAGGGCCTGATTCATGGTCAGTCGCGCATTGTCTGAAGTCAGATGCGCAGTCGTCTTTGGGGGAGGGGCCAGCACAAAGCGCTATAATCGCAGCAGGAAAATTAACTTTGCGCCTGGCGCAAAGTTCAAATGGGTTGTCCTAAATGAGAAAATTAGTCATAGGTGTGTCTTGGG